>JABFQD010005013.1:0-11126 GCA_022817045.1 Psix sp. ZL-2020
CGAAATTTAAGTTTCTTATACTTTAAAATAGAATACTAATGTTTGTTATTTATTTTTAGGTCACAATTAGAGAAGCAAAAATCTTCAGCCGAAGAAGGACAAAAGTAAATAAATTAAATTAGCTAACTTCCAATTTGTACAATATAATATTTTATTTGGTCATTTTTTTCTTTGTCAAATAATATTGAAATATAACTAAACATTTTGTAAAATATTGTGCTATTTGTATTTTTTATTATATTCCTTCCATTATTAATACTAAATATAAATAACGTTCATTAAAAACTTGATGTTAATATTACTAAATTTTATTTAGGGTATGTAGCATATCACTGAGAGCTGTAACTTTACAATACCATTTTAAGGCTGTAACGATACATTTTTGTTCTCAGAACTGGTCAAAAATATCCCAATTGCTGTGTGCATGTTACAAAAAAATGTGGTAATATGCATATCGAGTTTTTAATGTTGGAAACATGAAGAATTTAATTATAATTACTTTAATAATTATAACGTAATACAAATTTGAATCCAAAAGAAATTAAAAGGTACATTTTTATCTATAAATAATAAGTTAATAAAGGTTAATAAATTATTTTTTATTTTGAAGATTCAATAATTGAATATAAAAATTCACGAAAAGTATAAAACAAAAACTTTATTAAAAATTATCACATTGATTGACTTTTGAAAATTGAATAGTCATGTTGAATCATTGTATAATAACTAATATAAAATCTTTTCTTTATTAGAAAATAAACAATTAATACTGTTTTTAATGATAACTTTTCTCTTTAAATTGTGAAAATTTAGTTACACAAATAATTTCATTTTTAATTTAAAGTAAATTATTTATTAATATAAATATAAGCAATAAGAGCTTAACGTCTCATATTACAAAATTTTTCATTTAGTATCATAAAATAAGATATTTGATTCAAAATTAGTTGGCCAATAAAACTTATTCATTGATATGAATATAAAACTTTATTAATGAATAAGAAATTAATATCTATTCCATTAATAATATTTTAAATACTGTTCGATTGTAAAGTTTTTGTTTAAAATTGATAAAAAATGAAAATAATATCAATGAATTATTGATAAATCTTTGGTAAAACTTATGTTTTTATGTAATGCCCAGTAATTTAATTTTAAAATACTCATGTAAAATAAGTATAAATGAATCTAATTTAGGTCAAAGAATGAACATAAGAAGAAATTTAAGGAATTTGAATGTGGTGATTTCGCCTACAAGTCGCAAGCAAGTGAGATGCGAAAACCTCAACCAATTGTAAAAGCAAGTCTTCATTAATTTTTTTCACATGGAATGATTCAATGAAGAATGTGAATATTTTTCTGAAATCTTCTTCTCCAAAAATGAATTTTACATAAGGTAGCACCTTCTGTTCCAAGGATTGTAACAATTTTTCTTGTAAGCATCCCAGAGATTCTTCTGAAACGTCGGTTTGTACATTTTGGTTTAAAGGAAAGCTGCGATATTCATTAAAAGTTGAAAATATCATGTTCTGAAAGTAAATTTTAAATTTGTTACATAATCACAATACGATTAAAAGATATAAAAAATTACAAATTTGTACCTGCAATAGTGATTCTGTTACATTTCCAAAAAGATATTTTACCCATCTTACTACTGCTTCTTGCTGCAAAATATTATTACTTTCTATCCCTGATAAAATATCGCAGATTAAGTCTAATAATGTACAAGTCAAAGATAATCCTGAATCTAGTTCGTCAATTTCTTCTGAAAATAAGCCAACATAAAAATAGTTATTTTTAATAATTTAAAAAATGATTAACATTTCTTATTATTACTACATTAAATTTGCAAATTTTTAATAATTTATAAGTTATGATGAGCATACCATCATAAAAAGTATTTATAGTTTCCCACCAGTGTCGAAGTACTTCAGATTCCGTCACATCTTCATTAGGATCCACTGCCTCATAAGCTGTGTCAACTGTATAATATTTTACTTTTTCATCAATAAGCTGCTGCAAATCCAACAAAACACTCTTCTGAAAAGATGAATTTTTAATTAATAACCTTATCCAGAATGACACTATTGCAAACTTGAATATATTATATTTACAGATTTATTATCCTGAACAAATCTCCAAGGAATATCACACAAAGGCATTAACGTAGGTAACAAAGCAGAATCGTCATCTGGTTCCATCTCAAACCCATTGACGACAGTTTTTAATGTATTAAAAGTACCGCTAACAATTTTAGCCAATATCCTGTCAAAGCTAGGTGCGACAGCATCAGCTTTTTTACCAGAACCACTGTTAGGTCGTAAAAAGTGTCTCAGTTGTGGAGGAGATTCACTAGATAGTTTCGTACAAAGAGTTTTTAAGTAAAATTCCATTTCTGATCGACCTCCTTCTGGCAAAACAATATCTGCCATAATCGCAGTTAACGACGGTATCTATAATATCAATAAATAATTATTTCATCAAAATTACTTGCAAAATTATATTTTACTTATTTTAATTCAGCGCCTCCCAAAAGGCTATTCTAAAATTATTCTATGCATTTGAAATGGATAATTCTTAAAATAGGCCCTTTTCAATTTCAACAATAATCTAATTTTAGCAAAAAAGAATCGGTTCACCTTTACAAGAGCTTGATGAAGCTGAACAAATTCAGAATATTGTCGTCTAACTGTAGCTGTAGTTGTTTCAAAATTATCCATACCATGTTGTTCAATATCATCAAACTGAATACAGTACAGAAGTTGTTGAGAACCATCAGCCGCGGTGTAAAATTCTGTTCGAGGTATGGCTAGATTTGTGAACTGGCACTCATCATAAACGACACAGGATTTCTCCTCGACTGGTCTAGTATTAAAAAGAATTATTTTAAAATTGCATTCTTCTCTTTTGTGTTGAATTAATAAATATTAGTTATAGAAAACAAACTGTGGCGTAGTAGCAGTTGATTTTTGTTGTAAAAGACATCGTAAGCGTGCAATGGTGGAAGATAAGTTTGTGGATTCTTCATAAATCGGTGATACTGTATCCTCATCTAGTTCAGAATCATTTTCGGAAACTTCTATGTTGCTCCACAAAGTTCTGTGCCCGGTTGGACCTTTTTGAGATTCATTGGATAGCCCTTCAAGGGACATAGTGGCTTTTTCAACTAAAATAGTTGGAATATCTGAGTTGCTGACAGACTCTGAGGTGAAATCCGTTGATTCTGTTGACTTGACTGATTGATTCTTTGGTAATGGTCGCGGGATAATAGCGGCTGTAGCAGAAGTTATTCCATCACTCAGCGCTGATGATACTGCACCCTACAGAATTAATCGAATTTACTTATTTTTAATTTTTACTTATTATCAATTAAAATGTATAAATAAAAAACATTTTCATGAATTTATGTTCTTTGTGCCACTGAAATAACGTCTAATAATAAATTACAAAATTATTATTAATCGACGTCTTACGTTTTTGTTGGTTTCTTTATTCGGCTCATTGGTATTTGAAGTTGAATTTAGCACCATAAGTAAGTTTTGCAAAAACCAAACCGGAGAGCTAATGGTTTCAATTGTTTGAGAAACACTTTTTGCGGCTATTGAGAGTACCATTTTGTACGGTAGTGAGTTCGCCAACTCCGGTGGCAGAAATTCTGCAGTCAATACTGATACTAGTTGATAAATGCTGTACTCTAAGGCAAGAGTACCACGAGATCCTGAGTGAGAACGACGATATGCTATCTCTACGTTGGTCATTGTTCCCTTTTCTACTCTCCTTAATGCTCTATTGAAAAAAATTCAATATAATATTTCAATATGAAAAATATAAATTCAATTATAATTATTAATAGACTTTAATTTATTTCAATTATTTTACTTAATTTAACAAATATAATCAAGAAAAATTGTAATAAATAATTGTAAACAAATATTATTTCAATGCAAGGATCATTGCCCAAAATAGCATTTTTTCCTTTAGACCTATCGATATGTTTTATTGTAAATAAGTACTCAAAACTTATTATCCATTTCTATAAACAAAACACCTTTACATATCGACTTCAAAATAAAAAATTCACACATTGAAACTCAGTTTTACTTGACAAGTACCTTCGATACTCTTTAAAATGTAACAACAAGACATCTGCCAGTTGGTTCACAAGTTTGACCTTATCAATGGAGCCAACCTGTTCATTTAATTTGACAAAGAAGGCTCTGAGGAGTATCCTAGTTTCTTCAGGGAAGGTTGCGTCGTCGCTGATATTCAAGTACCAACTCCTGATTAAATTATTATCAATGTCAGCGATGAGTTTAGTAAGTCCATCAATATTAAGAGCTGCTCCTGTTAGTTCATCATTGACATTATTGATGCTCTGGCTTTTCGCGATTGAGGCGCAGTTGTTCTTTTCCTTCAATTGATTGGTCATTACAAACTTGCCAGGCACCATTGGTTTGCCAAATTTCCATAACTGATTGTCACTTTTAAGGATGCCTGCTAACCAGCTGAACACTGCTTCTAAATTGATCGGACTTCTCGCTTTGACCGCGAGTTTCAGCACGTAACAACTCAGCCAGGTGGACGTTGTGGTGACCATGATAGCCCAGGAGATTGGCACATAAATCGGCAGCGAGGACAGACCGAGCCATTGTTGTAAAACGATGCACAAAATTGTGCAGCAGATCGAGCTGGCCAGGACTATCCTGTTGATCCAGCTCATCGGAATGGCTCGCTCCATTTCTCCAGGCTGCTCAACCAAGGGGTCGGTAGATCTTCATCGTATATACATTTTTACAACTTTTCTACATCGCCTTTTACAGCTACATCTTAATACTGGGCTCTTTTTCTACACAGACACTCCAGTGTCATGCTACTCGTCCAAAGCCGAACTTGACACCTAATGCGACTGCGGCATTATCGACAGCAGTGACTTTAGACTACGTGATCGCAGGACAGATGTTTTGTTCACTCTTTTTTATCAGCATTCAAAATAATTTCCTGTTTATTTCCTGCAAATATAATAATAATCACAAAATAAATTATATATTTTTTAAAAGTTGCAATTAGTAATTGTATGATTAATCCATTGTTGGACAATGTTTATGAGAGGAAGGTCGAGGTCGTTGTTATTTATTTTGTTTTTTGAAATTAATTTTGTTTAAAATGTCTGCACATTTATTTGCGCGTTTTGACACTTGTTATGAAGCTGCTTTGAAAGGAAAATAAATCAAGTTGCTGCATTGACGGTGCTGTTGTTGTGGTTGTGTCATTTGGTTGGTTGATAACTTCAGACTGTGTCAAGTCTTTGGTCAAATGTGACAAATTCAGGTCAATTAGCTAGCCAGAAAACATTCATGGTCTCGTGTACTTATTATCAGAGTGTCGCGGCTGAAAAAATGAATGTTACAAGATGAAAGTGCTACTGATTAAAATAATGTTTATTTGTTTCCATTTGAATCATGGCATAAGTTTAGAAGTCACACCTGTTAATAGAAGTAGTGACTATTTCTCGGAATACAGACCCGAGGGACCTTTGGTTAAGTGCAGTTATTTGTAAGTTGACGAACAATTTTTTTCCATCTGGCAATTAAATTCATTTTTTTCGTTTGCTTATTGTTTTGCTGATTAAACAATCTTTAATTTAGATCTAATAAATGGTTGCACTGTTTTGGAGCATCGTTACTTTTGTTGCTCTTTTGTTTTATTTTCAGTAACTTGAATTATTCAAGAAATAATGTTGTAATAGTTGTAACTGTAATGATTTGATACTTCTGAGTCATTACATTTTTTTTGCTCAATAAATAATAATATGACGAATACTTTTTGGTTGTTTTATAATAACATTTAATTAAATTTATAAGCGTTTTATAATGTATGATCATTAATTATTTGTCCATTTTATGCAATTTTAGACCTAAAGAATTTATAGAATGCGAAGAACCAATTGACCACAAAGGTAACAAAACTGCCAAAGAAGAAATAGGACATGGATGTGTTAAAGTAAGATATACTAAAATATCTATATAAAAATATAGAAATGAAATTTCTATTATAAGAAAAATTACTATATATTTTATTCGCAAGATGTTTAGTTCAAGATTGGAAAATTGTGTTATGTCATCTTTGAATAAGTTGCTTTACAAATTGATAGCATTTAATTTGTAGTAATAATACATCGTTAAATTTGCAGTTTGGCGGAGCAAAGTATGAAGATGTTGAAAAGACGAAAGTGCACTGCACAGTTTTACCAGAAATTGAATGTCATGGTTCACGAACATTTTTCCGAGATGGTATTCCGTGTGTGAAATACAGCGGTCACTTTTTTACTACAACGTTGTTATATAGCATATTATTAGGATTCCTCGGAATGGACCGATTTTGCCTCGGCCAAACAGGCACTGCCGTAGGAAAATTATTGACTTTGGGTGGCGTCGGAATTTGGTGGGTTGTTGACATCATCTTATTAGTAACAAATTCGTTGCTTCCAGAGGATGGTAGCAACTGGAATCCATATGTATAGTATTTAATCAAATATTGATCTATTGATTCCACAATTTTGGATTGTACATAAAAAACTAAAATGAAAAAGAAAATTGAATCAGGTGCTGCAAATCACACATTTTTCAAGGTAAAATAATATGTATGGATAATTAATGGAGTGAAATAACTGAATCATGGCCACGATAATCAATTTGAACTATTTTACCATTTTTACTCTACTATCTTTGATACATAAACAATCATGTACTAAAATTGATTTATTTTCTTCCGATCTACAATTCAATTTGACTCATTTGAAGTGGTCATTTTATGTTAACCTTTGAACAGTTGAAAGTTACGAGATCAGAAACGATTTCGAACGAATTTTTGTTTAAGGATTTAAATATTTCTAGTCGTTAAATGGATGTTTTCATTGAATGGTTATTCGTAAAACTGGGAAATGCATTTAAGAGATAAATTGAACTTTGGAATATCAGCATTGCAAAACCGTTTCCATGTATGGTTCAGACTCATTTATTGTATCGACGAATATCTATTGATACTTGTATTTGAATAATAATATTCAATGATCTATTATTATGTATAAATTGAAATGTTTTATATACATTTTTGTAAAATAAATGTTATAGTTTTCTATACTTTATTCTATACGACGTTCTGTAAATATACACTCTAATAAAACGTCTGTTACATGTATTTGTGTTCATATTAATTCATTTCATAAGTCACCTTAAATTATTTGTTTATTTTCAAATTAATATAATAAACAAATATATATATATATTTAATCATCTTTTAACAGAATTCAATAAGCCTGATTGTTTTAAATATTTTTATTAGAAATAGATTTGTACAAGTTGTAATAAAAATAACAATAATGTTAAAATGATTACATATTTAAAACATATAATTTGTCTAAAACTCATTCTAATTTGACATCGTCAGGATGATAATATTCACTTAACCATCTATAAACATAAGCCGCCGCTCTTGAATCGCTGAAAAATAAAAATTATATTTGTCATTAACAACAAATAATATCAATAAATCAAACTATCTTGCAAAAACAGTGGAATATTATTTACTTGTTCGATATAAACAACTCAATAAGATGAGGAGGAACATAATCATAGGTAGGATTAAACGTTTGAATCTTCTCTAAAAGAGCAAAATCATTGCCATCTATGACTCCATCTAATGGTGAGATGTGTTTGTTGAAACCTTCTTGGTCGTAACTGTGATAATAAAGTGAGGTCAGTTTATAAAGAGGCATTAAAACAATAACTGGAACATTGTAATGTTTGGCAGCTTTGGCGATCATGTGCGTTCCAGCAACCGCTCTCAAACCAGCATTCGCTAAAACCGAATGCGCGCTGATGATAACTTTGCTCACAATTGGCATCAAAGAAAACACCGCAGCGTCCGAAATTAAAGTTGTTTTTATCTTCGCTTTCGTAAGATTATTTGCCATTTCATGACCCTATAAAATAAAAATAAATACATTTAATAAAAAATTATGAATTCGTAAAACGAAACTCGAAATCATTTTCTTCTTACTGTCAATGAAGGGCTACTTTCTGCAACAATCACTTCGAAATTTCGCGTTGCCGCAGCATTTTTGAAAAACTCTTCAACCACTCTTGATTTGCCTATTGTTAACACAACGGCATTTGAGTATATGTGCTTAGAAGCTTGTTCTGCTATATTGTCTTTGCTGGAACAATAAAACATATAAATTTGAAAATATATTGATTAAGAATGAAAAATTTAAAACAAATTTTATTTAAATTAAACTCTCGGTATAAATAAAGTTTTTATTTGAGATAACTGTTTGACAGAGCATTAGAAAATAATATACTAACCAAGATTCGACCTCTATTTCAAATTCATTGATAGATTCGATAAGAGCATTTTTTAATGTTGGAACAGGTATAGTAAAATCGACGTTCATAATTTTGAACGCTTTTATAAACTTGTCTAACGATGTTTGTGGTCCCTTTTCTGATTTATTTTTTGATTCTGAAATGTGCTCTTCCCGAATAATTTTCAAAATTTTGCGTACCATATTCCCAATGTAAGGTTCTTCAGGTATTGCTTCTACTAGTTTTTCTCCATTCAATTTAATAATGTCTATTAATTGTCTGTAAACAAAATGATATAAAATCACCATTTGGAATAAGAAAATATCTTGATTAATATTAATTTTATAATTACTTACTGAGCATTTTCACACTCTGAATTAGTTATAATTTCCTTAAAAACTGCAACCGTTGCAATAACAATTTCATATGACCCAAACAACCTGCTGTAAAAACAAAAAAACATTTTTGCTATAAAAAACTGAATAATTTGTCAAAAAAAGTATTTGTTTTATAAATATTATGTCTAGTTTACATGAAAATTAATTATTATACATTTTGAAGATAGCATTAGATAAACATGAAGAAAATTATAGTTTCAAAAGAAATGTATAATAAATAAATGTTTTTGTTTAGAATTAGATAGATATATTGTTAATTAAAAAAAAGCAAATAATGTATAAATTGAAAGAAAATATTGTTTCCTTTGATTGAGTATAGAGACGATAACACATGTCAACTTGTGAAATCAAATCACAGCTTAACTTACCCATAATGAATATCGTTAATCAATTTAATAACGCTTTCGCACGCCATTATTATTGGTCCAGTGATTATTACTTGATTAAATATATTTATTGAGGTTATTATAAATAATACAAGGGTTTAATTGAGAAAGCAATGGTGGCTATATCAATTTCGACCGCAGCCAACTTCATATTGCTTGAGCAGCCGTCAAAATCATCAGTCAGATGAGTCAGATTCGCCTACAGATAGCGCAACTTGCTAGATATCTTTTATCCTCCTTCATCTCATTGCTTTGAATGAGAAAATGAGAAACAGAGCACTTTATTTGGAGTAAACAAATTGTCAACGTCGAACCAATGGCAAAGTACTTTGTTTTCCAGACACAGTTTCTGCAAGTTCTGGAACAGAGAGTAAATATCGAAAGCGATTGGACTGCGAAAAAACAGCCAATTGGTCTATAAACTTAAAAGTGATCGGTGGATTGTTTTGTGAAGCTTGATTTTGTTCTGTTCTACTGATTTTTCAATATGGCGCTGCTGTTTTAATGGTCTCGAAAATTTTCTTCTATACGCTATCCATAATATAGATTTCAGTGAGCTACTTATGGTCATATTGTGATGCTACTAGTGGACACGAATCGCTGAATAAAAAAGAAGGAGATAAAAACAGTGACTCGTTGTTTTGTCTCGGATGTGTGGAAAGTTATAAACAAGTTTATTTTCAAGGTTCTTTCGACAAAGTTTGATGGAGACAGAAGTGGAAGCAGCGAATGATCTGGACAGCCAAAGTTGGCTGTCCCGGTTGAAGTCACATGTCAATGATAATATACAGAGACTTGATAACGAGAAGAAAGATATTCTCGAAAATATCTTGATTATTACTGACAAGAATCAAGATGCTGATAAACAAGTCGAAACACTTTCCACCTCGAGAGCTCTTGTTCCGTTCGAGCCCAAAAACCTTCCGAAAGAAAATGATCTTTTATTTTCTAAGAATCTCATATCACCACGCAAAATGTCGGTAAGGACAATTATTATTCAAGTAACTTTTCAACTAATTTATTATTTCATAAGAATCGTGGGATACATTAAGACAATTTTCACAAGTTATTTGAATATTCAAATTTGTAATTGTTTTGATACTTTTACGTATCTCAAATTTTAATTTGAGAAGAGAATAGATCTTATTTTTGTATATAAAAAGTATCATTTTTGGAATCATAGAAAATTTGTTTTCAGAAAAACTAGGTAATAATGAGTGCATTATTTATACATTTTAAATATAGAAGGATATATACAATGAGACATCTAATAGTACCTTAAATTTTTAGATGTATTATTTATCAAACCTTAAACAAAGAATTTCAGTCCTTGATGAATTGAGAAAATGAATCATATGATTTTGATAATCATTGGAAAGATGTTATTAAAGTCATAATAATAATGTAGATAAAAACATAATGTTAAAAATATGTATATAGCAAAAATAAAAATATAAATACAAAAATAGAATATATTACAAATTATTTATTTATCTAGACACCCTTTATGGCAATACGTTTTATATGAATGTACTGAGAGTTCGAAAAAAAAATAGAACAATGGTCGTGTTATTGAAATATGATTTGTTCATTTTTAGTCAAATTAAAAATATTATTATAAATTATTATTTCGTGTACATAAATTTTATACAGGAAATACTTTATAAGCCAAAAATTATACTATAAAGTAATTATATAACTATTAAAGTCAATATTTTTTTAATTAAAAATCATTGTTCATGTTGATGTAATCTTGTATGCTAATTTAATATAATTCGACCATTTTCATAAAAATTTATTTATATATGTAATACATACATACATATATATTTATACATATAATACATACATACATATATATTTATACATATAAATAATTAATCCATACGTATTATTATATCTGTATAATTTTGATAATTTATAAGATAAAAATAAATGCTAATTATCGATATATTATTTTACAAATTATTGGTGGCAAT
>JABFQD010005014.1:0-11124 GCA_022817045.1 Psix sp. ZL-2020
ATGTATTAAATTGAAAATTTGCAATATGCAATTTTAAAAAATGTAAATGATATAACCAGTTAGTAAATTTTTTATTTTAACAGAAACAAAAAGCCAGTAATTAAATTATTTTTGCGTCAATAGCCACGTATATTTACTTGGCTTCATTAATTATTTCATGAGATGAAATGAATAATATTTAATTATTAAACGTAAATCTGGTATAAATTTTAAAATATCGTTTCATAAATGTAAAATTCATAATTAATAAGAATGATAGTGAATATATATTTAAAACTGATGTTATCAAAAAATATGAAACAACAATAAAATCGCAAAATGAATATTCTAAAAATTTAATAAATTCCATTGGTCAATAATAATTTGCGTTATTAAGCTACAATATGTTTGTTATCAATACATCAAAATGTATTTAAAATTATATAATAATTATATTTCATGAAATTGATAGTTTATTTTATAGAAAAAACCAGTGTGGTGGTATGCAAATAATCGGTTGATCAAACCAAAGATAATTACTGGATCGTACTGATTGTTTGTTAATTCATCTCTAATTTGAATTCGACGTAACATTGCGTAAGTTCGATGATCAATATCCAACACTTACATTACGTTAGTCTTTGTGGTTTGCATTAACTTTCGTTATAAAACTCTGTATTGTTGCAAAAGAAAAGTAGAATTTTGCTCGTAATTTTTCTCAATCGTTTACTTTGAGATGTGCATAATATTTACGATTTCCTAATTACGTAGGCAATTCACTCTTCAGTTAGACCAATTTTAAAACTTTTTACTGTTCGATATTCATTCAAACTCATGATCGTAACACTCGGCCCAGTATATCTTAATTTCTTATAATTCTTTTGAACTTGCTAAAAGTTCGCGAGATTTGTTCACGAGAAGCCTGAGTTTTTCATCGCTGCAATTCCGCGGGATTTAGATTTAGGACACAGGAAAAGTTAAACTTTATTTAATTCGTCAAACTCGTTTTGGAGTGCTTCGCTCGAAACTTCGTTCAACTTTGCCCGAGTCTAATAATTAAAAACGTGTTCGTCGATTTCATTGTGCTCGACTTTTTGCGATCCTCTATTTTAAGAAGGTTGTAACAGTCACGTTCGTTTTTATGGTCGTTTCTTCACATTTTATTATATCTAATTGTTTTCGTTTGAGCCGTATAAAACATTCTTATTAATCTTGTTTCAGAATACAAAAAATTGACACCATTGGTACTCTTGAAGTTTAGTTCAGAATTAAGCGACTTTTACAATTTGTTCTTTCAACCGTATAATGTCTTGTTTGATAAATATTGTCATCACTTTGCAAAAATTATTTGCTATAATTCTTGAATAGGCTAGTGTTAATTTATTTTCGAACAATTTTATGGTTTATAACTCAGATGTGTATTTATGTATAATGTAATACAAGCATACGTGAATGAGATGCAAAAAATATTGTTAAATAAAAAAAAAATAAAGAAAAATAAGAGAAATTTTTAAAAAAGTCAAAGAAAAATATATTTTTCTGGTAGAAGAGTGGAATACCTGCTGAATTAGTAGTCTAAAAATGTGCACTGTAGTGTTTACAACTCTCTTAAAAGAAAAAAGAAAAAACATGACACGCTACTTACTGTCACTAACATTGGAAAATCGAGGGACGAAAAAAGCACAGTAGTTTATCGCGGCGATGAACAGATAAGTCTCAGGACGTGGCACAGACGACGTTTTATAGCACGTCTTCTCAGTTGCGGCTACAGTGTAATGAATATTGAAGTAGAGTTATTTAGCGAGTACACAATACGAGGGCATAGCCGTCATTACATTTAATAAGAAAACCGCAGATTTGCGACGTCGTAACCCCCCTCCCCCTTTTTCATCGTCTCCGCCATCAGTTTCCTGATTCTCTCGTTTCGTGTGCTATTTTTATTCCATCGTTCTAACGACCCTTTTATTATCATGACATTATTTTGGAATATACAAATATATGAATTTATAATACATTTAATCTTGCAGTCAAGATGAATTTCATTTTTAATTTTCCGCCAGACTCAAGCGAGCAATTGAAAAATATGGGCCGGAGTGGGAAGTTCTTTGTGCGCTGACTTCAATTTGGCTGAATGTAGATATACGTTTGATTAGTTTCACGTCGATGAAATTATATCAGAAAACAAATGTTAATGCGTAGAGTCGTGGGTGGAAAGCAATATCCTTTGATTCAGGAATTCGATTTAAATTGAAATGTCCTTTTCTGGAATTACGTGGATATAAAATAAAATCGAAGTTCGACCAAATGAGATTATTCTTTTGTTTACAACGTTCGTTGCAGTTCGATCGCTCGATATATATATTCTATATAAACCTATTCTGCAGGAATCAATCGACAGATGGAGAGATGTGCCAGAGGTTCCTTGAACGTAACCGAAAAATTGAGTACCTTGGGCGAAATTTTATCTCCTCAATTCATCGTCAAATTACAGGTTAGTAAACAAACATAGGAATCCACTCGATCATTCGAGTCGACTCAGCCTTTTAGGCGGCAGCAATTTATCAGCCAAAAACACCATATCATTAGGACAAGGTGATAAAATCTTCACCACGCCTCCTTGGCAAAAATCAATTTGCAAAAGGTAAACCGAGCCGGCAATTACCACAACTGCTTCGCGCCTCTTTGATCGTGAATTTTTCAGCCTACCAATTTGTCACTCTGAAAATGGTTCAGCCTTGTTTTCACAGCTGTCCGTGTGACGGTCTCATAATTATTTGATATATTGGCATTAATTAAACATTATGAATCTTTGTCGATGGATCGCCCTGACGTTCTTTCTACGTCGCGGATAATCGCGCGTTATGCAAGTTTAGACGTAGTCAGCGATCTGCTCCATATGCAATCGATTGCAACAGCAGATCCGCGAGAACCCATCTTCCCTGCTGATACAGATTTCGCCTTTCTACGGTGCGAAGAGCGGCCCCTTCAGATTACGCAAACGCGTCATCCGAGTCGACATGAAAGGGGTATTAATAGGCGCTGAAGAAACTCGAGAATCAGTGTCACTCGTTCAACAATGTGAATTTTTCATAACTTTCGACTGATCACGACCGGCGTTTGAATATGAATGCGAAACTTCAGAGATTGCACTTAAGTGCTGTTTATTCTCGCCGTCGAATTAGTCCAACCACGAAGACGACCTTCCATGGATTATGCCACTTTTTATGCACTCAATTTCTTATATTAAATAAAGAAATAATAAAATCAAGAAATTATTCTCCTCAACAACTGTATTTTAATGCAACGTTTTATTTAAGGTATATAAAAGAGAGTAGTTAGGTTAAATTTAGAACTAATGTACTTTTTTCTTGTATATATCAGGAGATTAAGTGAAAGCATATCAATTTATTTTAATGACTGATTGTTATGGCTCGTCGAATATAGCTGGTTTAAGAAAGGGCATTGATTTTCAATCCGTTCCGAATCATTATTTCAGCCCAAGAAAATCAAACATACGTACATATATAGTATAATTAAGTACATCGAAGTGACGAAATCACGGATGCGCGGGTGAGTAGTGCTGCAATCTTACATAAATATAGCTAATGCTTTCGATATCGGAGCAGTCTCTGCTAAGGAGCAACACTTTCATATTTCTTCGTGTGCAAACATTGCCAAAGTGATTCACGTAACGGTGGAATATTTTTTTACTTTATTTATGCTCCCAAAGTAACATAAAATGCTAAAACTTCTTTATGCTAGGGATTAGAAATAGAACGAAGTCTGGTACATGTAATTCATATGTTTTATTCACTGGCAATAATTAGGACGATTCGCGTCCGGATCATTATTCACAACAACTATATACAGTTACGGTTAACATTGTTCAAATTATATTCGTATACAGATGCTGTAAACAATGTTGCTTCGAGAGGTATATGTTACTAGGTGTATGGATACAGTATGTGCATACGTATAAGACTATTCTAATGGTCGTTATAAATAATGAGTATGGTAAGGTTCTAGAATGAGATATCTAATTTCTAAGAATATCGAAATAGAGGGCACTGTTCTGAATGTTTCCGACATTACGTTTTTCTGACAGTTCTGCTTATGATACAATCAATGCGACTTGGTTATGCGACTAATATTGGTATCCACCATTCGCTGCCGCATCTCCACCACTACCAGATGGATAGCCGCCTCCTCTGCCACCAAATCCATTATTTCCTCCGCCGCTTTGTCCAAAATTATTACCGCCACTGCCTCCAGGTCTACCGGATGGGTATCCACCCCCTAATGGAATTAAAAGTTATTAATAATCTCAGAATCATATGTTTAATTTATAAATAAAAATATTATATACCGCTTCCAGAACCGCCAAAACTGCCACCACTACCTCCAAAACTGCTTCCTCTATTACCGCTATTGCCACCAAATCCTCCGGCATTACCTCCGCTTCCTCCAAATCCACCACCTGGTCGACCAGATGGGTATCCACTGTCACCTCCGCTTCCACGACCACCGCTTCCGCCACCACCGAAGTTTGATCCCGGTTGTCCAGAAGGATATCCACCAGCATTACCTCCTGCGCCACCACTTCCAGGATATCCACCAGCACCACCACCACCGGCACCTCCAGGATAGCCACCAGCACCGCCTCCTCCAGGATACCCACCGGCACCACCACCGCTTCCTCCAGGATAGCCACCGGCACCACCCCCACCAGGACCTTCAGGATAACCACCAGCACCACCGGCACCACCACCAGCACCTCCAGGATAACCTCCACCTGCTCCGCCATCTGTGATTGCTTCTCCTTCATATCTTATTTGAGGTCTGAATCCTTGTTGATCTGCTTCGTACATTACAATTTGTTTTCTTCCATCAGGAAGAAGTACATTGAATTCTCCTTGAGCTCGATCTCCATCTCTACTTTCAGTGTGTCCGAATTCACTTCCCGTTTGTTGATCTTTGACTTCATAGGAGTATTCATATTTTGCAGGTTCCTGGAGTATGTTGATATTAATATCAAAAAATTTAGTTGTTTAAAAGATATGAAATTTTCTTCTTACCGAACTTTCTTCTTCGCCTCCATAACTTCCACCGCCACCATCGCTACCACCACCATAACCTCCTTGACCTCCTGCACCTCCTTGGCCACCAGAACTATATCCACCGCCGCTACCACCTTGTCCAGGTGGTCCGTAGCTATCAGAAGGAGCTCCACCTCCAAACCCACTACCGCTGCCACGACCATTTCCACCGAATCCTCCAGAACCTCCTTGACCAGGAGGTCCATAAGTATTAGAAGGACTAGAGCCACCACCGAATCCACTTCCACCTGATGGTGGCCCGTAAGAGTTAGATGGCTGGTTTCCGCCAGGACGACCAGCTCCAAAATCAGGGGTTCCATAAGAAGTAGATGGAGGAACTGCGTTTCCTCCAAATGAGGGCCTCGCAGATCCACCTCCTTGATTTGGCGGTCCATAACTATTTGATGGTCTGCCTCCACCAGGGCTGCCTCCACCAGGACTGCCTCCACCGAAGTTATTGCCACCTTGATTAGGGGGTCCGTAAGAACTAGAAGGTCTGCCACCGCCACCAAATCCACCCGCTAATAATCATTTACAAATTTAGTTAGTTTTACTATTTAATTATTAATTTGTATAAGAATACATGAATGTATAATCTCACTTGAACCACTACCTCCTTGACCTGGAGGACCATAAGATGATGAAGGTCTACCTCCTCCTGATCCTCCAAAGCTACCTCCTCCTTGATTTGGAGCTCCGTAAGAAGGAGATGGCTGGCCACCTCCAAATCCTCCACTTCCCGCGTTTCCTCCAGATCCACCACCAAATCCACCTCCTCCTTGATTAGGTGGACCATAACTGCTAGACGGCCTACCACCTCCACTCACTCCTCCTCCAAATCCTCCACCTGTTCCTCCGAAACCGCTTTGTCCACCTTGGCCACCTTGATTTGGTGGTCCGTAAGAACTCGAGGGTCTTCCGCCTCCTCCAAAACCATTTCCTCCTTGACTTGGTGGTCCGTAGCTATTTGAAGGTTTTCCACCGCCACTACTGCCGCGTCCAAAATTGTTTCCTCCTGGGCTACCGCCTCCTTGATTTGGTGGGCCATAGGTATTAGAAGGCCTTCCGCTTCCGCCTCCATTTCCACCTCCGAATCCGTTACTACCTTGGCTAGGTGGTCCATAAGTATTTGATGGAGAACCGCTTCCAAAACCGTTCGTACCTTGACTTTGACTAGGTGGTCCATAAGAACTTGAGGGTCCACCACCTCCGCCAAAGCCTCCACCACCAAATCCACCTCCTCCAAAACTACCGCTACCACCACCGCCGCCGCCGCTGCCGCCACCACCACTACCCCCAGTATTTGGTGGCAAATAAGAATTCACGGGTGGTTCAGGTCTTGCAAGAGCTAATGCGATGACCGCTGTTATTGTAATTAACTAGAATCAAATGATTCATTAAATAGTCAAGGTTATGATCATAATAAGTTCAACAGGTTTTTTGTAGAACAATAATTTTTACTTATGGGTGTAAAAAAGGAATAAAAGGAATATTTATATATGTTAATGATGGTTTGTTTGATTGATGATTGTTTGATTCTCATTATGGGATTCTCGTGGTCTGTTTTTACAAGCAATCAAATTTTTATTACCATGTTAAAATTAAAGTTTATCTATGAAAGATTATGCATATATTTATAGGTTAATAAAGATAAATGTCACGAAATTATTTCATAACTAAATCTATTAAGGAATAAATATTTTTAGTTTATTTTGTTCACTTATTTTGACAACAAAGTCTATATGATATGTTAGATAATATGATAATTAATTCAACTACATACATCTGCAAAAAATATTTTATTGATATTTTATATTAAAAAAGGATATCAATGAATTGATTGTATGCATTTTTAAAAATGCCTTTAAAAATAATAAATATAAAACACAAAGTTTATTTGCAATTGATGAACAAATTGAAGTAACGACTGATATAATCATTTTAATTTGATCCCACTGCTCAGGAACTTAAACTTAACGCAAGATTTTATCATGAGCTCATTAATATATTATCATTTTTGTGAGAATAAATTGCAAATTGGATTACAACAAATCCGGGCCTCCGAAAACTTAATTAATTATTCTCATTACATATTCATTATTTTAATAGAACCGCTAATATCAATAATTTCGTGGCCATGGGAATAACACTGTATTTCTAGAACATATAAATTAATTCACTTTCTACACAAAACATGAGTTAATCTTTCTTATATCTTAAGTCGTTGAATCGATCTTCCACAGTTTTCAAAATTTTAGCCGTGCAACATATTTGATGTAATAATAAACATTTCATCGTGACTTCTTTGTTTCATAAGCAGTGCACTAAGTTCCCATAGTTAACAAAAGAAAAGAATATAAATAATTTCAGTGTAACGCCGTATAGTATCGTGTAAATTCATCGTCTGCTTGTTTGGTTAAGAATTCTTTGAGGTTAATTGGATGAAGAATGCAAAGCAAAAAAGATTTTTATAAAATTAAAAGAACTAAAATATCATAAATTATTTGTTACCTTTTTTATTGTTTTTTTCATGTTAATGATTGAAAATAAAAAAAATAAATTTGAAAATAAAAACAAAAGTAGGAACTCAAAATGAATAATCAAACTAGTTGAAATATATTATTAAATATGAAATTTCAAAATAAAAATATCGTCATAAATAAAATATTCATTTTAAATTTAAACGATGATCCTACCCTGATCATGACGTCGACCGGTCGTCAGCTGAAGAGATCCGCGGATGATCCACCGGCCAAAAGCGGTGGATGGGCCGACGAGGGAAAAACACGTTCGCGGGGATGATCTGCTCGAGCACAGCAGCGATAACGCAAAATCGATCCTCACCACCTCGCGGTGCTGGAGGAATGACAAAGCGCGAGTCTGTAAATGCGCTTTATATATCGCGAAGGCTATCCGTGATTCGACATCGCGGATTTAGTGCAACTCGCGAAGATTTACAACGAAAGATCGGCATAACCGTGTCACGTTGGTGCCTCCTCGTTGCATCTATCGGTGATGGTGCCAAGAGTGGGGTGCCGTGGAAAAGTGAGAACTCACACCACCGCGGCGAATTTGACTCGATCCATCCCGCTGGTGTAGTGACTTGCGACACCCTGAATGGTGCGATCGACAAGCACGAAAAAAATCGCACAACATCCACGACCATACAAACTGAGCAATTTGTTCGATTCGGACTTGTTGAGTTGACGATGAATAAGACTGATGCAACTGATGCGATCTTTCTATTGAGACGAACGAAATTGGGATAGACATCTAGATGGCTGAATTTCGATTGCTAAACGTATGACACGATATGTGTCGCAGATATATGGTTCTAGGACATCCAGATAGAGTGACATTTTTTTAACATTGAAAAATGGCATTCCTAAGTTCGATTTATCATCTTTCCAATCTTCTAACATTCACTTTACCAAAATCAATAGTTATGTTTGCTAAGAAATGCAATTTTTGATAAAAAAAACATAATTGACTTGAAGTTGCTCAACTAACAATGCAAGATGTGGGTATATTGAAATTACGTCAATGTAATTTTAGTTTCTAAATCATATTTTAACAATAATTGTTATGGGGTGGATTGGTATTGATAGGTAAATATTGACACATTTGGATTATTGAAATTTAATTTTCAACTTGGAATTTAAATTTAAGTCCGATGAATTGTTTATTACATTACCAACCCTTTCTTCTTCGATCTTGTGCAACCTAGTTACATTGCATACATAATGATAGCTAATATATAATATATTGTTATATAATTGCATGTTTTATTGAAATATAAATTAAACATAAGAAATCGAGGTGATAATAAACATTCGCTATTGATTAATTACGGGCGAACATACTCGAGATGAAAAATATTATGACCGTTAACGTGTCTATTTATACCTTGCTATTTTAATCACATTTGAACTTTTATGTTACGTTCAAATATTAATTATAGTTAATTAAATGATTAACTTTGATAATTACAACTAATAAATGCTAATTGATTCGCACACATATCGGATCAAATATCGAAAGATTGAGTGTTCATTTTATTCTATGTACGAAAAGAAAAAGATTATTTTATATTAGCAATATCTGATGAGTTATGGTCATCCTCTGAGACTATCAGTCATTAGTTGGTAGAAGTACGTTTCTCGTTGGATGAGCTTTTTTTCGCCCAAAAGCGAATTGGAATCAATCGCACACTATGTCCATTATTGCAATGCATCCCTGGACCTATTGGAATACGAATCGATGTTGCTGCAATACGATTCAAGACGATCATCATCATTTTGCCGTCATGCCGATGTAGAAATAGAACGAAATACTAACAGAGTATTCAATTAACTGTTTTGTCCCTTTCATATTCATATTGCATATATTATAATCATCTTCTTCAGGATGATATTTGTTTATCTGTTTTACAATGATCAGTTCTATTGCAACATTTTTTGGAAGGGAAATATTTTGACCGTATTTTGATCAAATTGAAATAGAATATTTTTGAAAAGTCAAGTTGTGCAAATTGTCATTGAAATCCAAGTTAAAAAAAGAGATTATTGAATTACTTCTAAGATATATAATATCTTATCTATGTATTTAATAAAAAGTTTTTATTAGTTTCTACTATTGAAGTAATAGATGACTTGTTTTGCAAAAGGAATTCGTGAAAAAAATTTATTATCTATAAATGTAGCTACAATAGTGCGCAATAGATATAAACTGAAAAGATGCGATTTGCAAATTGTGCTTCGACTTTCTTTGTGAAAAGTGCAAAGTATTATAAAACACGCAAAATAAACGATTGCATGTTAACATCGACGAGCTATTACATGTGCACTGAAATCGTGGTTGCGTAAATTTTATGAAAAAAAAATCGAAGTAGAATGATTTTTTGTATCCTCTTCAATCATGCTAGTCAATGAGTGCAGTTACATTTAACGGAGAAAGTGACGCTATATAAACGTAATTTTTAAATATTAGTGTTATTAAGGCCAGTGATTCTCAGATGGTGATGTTTGAACTACAAATGGTAAATCCGTTTATGGTTATTAGATGAGTTTTAGCAGAGCTTTGTTGTTGGAATTAAATATGTTTGTTCTTATAAATACTGCCGATAAATTAGTTTCCACGATATTAACATTGAAAAAGTATTATTCATACGACCGAGGCTGAATGATCAATAATAGCTCGTGATACGTAGTTTGGATGGATTATCGAGGAATTAGAATGGACATTAGAATGATTGAAGATAGATTAGAAAACAAAGAATAATATTTGCTATGATATTTGAATCCATAACCAGATGTAGGGCCTTGTGATTTTAAATCGTGTAGTCCTTGAAAACAACACTTTTGACTGCTGCAATCATATTATTTCCATTTGTGTTACAAGGATTGATATTAAAAAATGGTGTTCCATAAGAATATTAAAAGTAAGAAAAGCAATTTTTTAATCCGATTTGAAAAACTTATTTTCAGAAAGATTAACGTTCTTTCATGTGAATATATCATAAGAGAATAATGTATTATTTGATTTACGTTTTATTGATGAAATGAGCGAATAATGTAATTTACATGAATACACCAAATTCAAATAAAATGAATGATTAAATTCAGCAAGGCAATATTATTTTCATATGTATAATTTTAGCGAGAAGAAACTTCGTTCCGAACTTATGAATTTCATTTCGTTTTCGTATGCTTTCGTTTGAATTGACTCTTTTGTAATATAATGAGACGTTGAACAAATAATAGCTTGAAAATCATTTTATAATTGTATGATTGTATATAAATCCTTATAATCACATTAGAATTTAAATTCAATCTAAAATTTAATATCGTTTCAAAATTTATAAAAACACTTTTTAGTTAGATTTAGCGGATTCCATACGCACGGCATGTGTGGTTATTCATAGAATGTAGCAAAACATTATAGATAATTCATTCTGGTTGGTAATTTTATTACTTAATTTTTTGATAAATAAAATTAAAATATTTCGGAATTAAAATCACAAGATATAATTACTAGTCATGTATTTAAG
>JABFQD010005015.1:0-11124 GCA_022817045.1 Psix sp. ZL-2020
AATAATTTTTCGCTGATTAATATAAATTTTAATTTCTTGGACTTAATTTATACATTAATTTGAATATTATATTAATGGTAACATAATACATTTTAGCGTAAAATGTTGCAACACATTACAGCAATCATTCTATATTCTATGAAATAGTTGGAATAATTTTTTGAAGCGTTACAGCCAATGTTGAGAGAGAATTTCTGTTGATTAAAAAACTCGAATAATCTATTCATGAATATTCAAGTTATTTAAAAATTCATTACTGTGATGTGCCCTTTAAAAATGTATCCATTTATATATATTTGTTGAATATAAATGTATAAACGCATTTCTTAAAGTAAACACAAGCTGAATTATGTACAATGATATGCATTAAACATGAATAAAAAATTATGTTTAATAAAAGATTTACTTTTTCTTTAACCCAAACCCAGAAAATCCCATTACTGCTGGTTTTTGCATCAACGGTTTTTGAATCTTCTTTATCAACCTTGTCAATTTTCCTTTTTTTGTCTTTCTTTCTCTCTTTCCTGTACAACTTCCGCTTCTTTTCCTGTTGATAACAAATTTAAATTAGTATTTGTTACATAATAATGAAATAAAAAATCAATTCTTTATATATATACAATTATATTTATAATACATGATAAACATTCCAATACTTTAATTCGTAGAAAATTAATTACGTCTACTTCTAATATTTTTATCCTATCCATCAAGTAATAATCCTTTTTCTTTTCCTCGATTTTCATTTTGTAGAATTGAAATATTGCTTTGACTTGTTCCAAACTTGATCTTTCGACTTTCATAGACATCCCCAAATTTCTTTGATCTGAAATACAAACAAATAAGAATAAAATAAAAATTTTAATTGATTCTTAAAACCCGATAATCTTTTCTAACAAATTTTCGGTTCAAAATATTCAATGTTATTTTAAATGAAAAATTGTAATAAGCATTTTTTTTGAAAGACGATCGAAAATATGTTGAAATTTTTTTCACTTATAAAATTAATTATAAACAAAAGTAAAAATTTAAAACAGGAAATATACTTACGTTTAATTCCATTGATGTGGTCCATAGAATTGATGAAATCTTTGACGACGCAATCGCAGACATTGCAATAGTATCCTCCACTTTGTGAAGATGCGGTTTATTTTTGTTGACAATCACCCTCTTTTATATTTTTGATTCAAAATCAACTTTGTAGTATCGCTGTTTCAGAAGTTCTCGTTTGACTGCGGGCTGTTTTGGAATACCCAGTTCGTCTTCGGCTATTTCCTGTTTCAGCTTTTCCAGGGTAGCTTTTTCGTACTCCTTGCGGTCCCATTTTCGCCGATGATCATCACGTCGCTGTTAATTTATAATCAGAAATTATTAGTATAAACAATTTATTAGGTCAAAGTGTATGAAAATTTAACAATGATTAAATATTTTTAAAATAAAATAAAGTTGGAAAAGTTGGAAAATTACTCACCATTGACAGCTTGACAAAATGTAGATCCTCTTTTAAACTAATAAATTAAATAATTAAAAGTGGTGTTGTAGTATTTATTGGTACCAAAGTACGAAAACTGTTAAGAAGTTTTAAACAGTCGATTGATCTTTGAGACATAGACATCTTTAAAGATGTCAGCCAAACAACGAACTATCTGTTGCTTAATTGTTGTCCGTGCTTATATACTCGTGCTACCATCTACTTCAGTGTATTGAGAGCTTAATTAAAAAATGTATTAGTAAGTTTATAGACATAATAAAATTAATACAATAAAAATAAAATAATAATAAATAAAATTTAATTTAATAAAATAAATTATTAAATCATTATTTATTAATTGTTTGTTTTCAAAACTTTCATTTTAATTTTACTTTAATTGTATGTATTGGTTTTGTTGTGTTTATAAATTTACCAAAACATTTTTTATTAATGTGTTTTTTAAATTGACGGTTAAATAATTTTTATCTTGTATCTTGTCGTAATAATCTTTTGATGCGGACAGAATTTAAATCATTTTTATTTCACTAAACAATGTGAAAGTTCTCAAGTTGGACATTTTCATATCTGTTCATAATTTCAACCGTGCCGTACCGCCAAATTTATAAACTTATTTATATCAATTAAAATGAAATCTTCAAAGTAGAATGTCCTTTGGTTCTGTTTACCTCTCTTCCACTAATAAAAAAAATCTCTTTCTGTTTTGCACACACATGACTAACATGCCACCACAATAAAAAAATATTTAATATATATTGCCTTAATAAATTGTAACTAATATGTGTTTTGAATATGTATTCTTCTCGTTTGTAATTTGTCATTGCTTATTTATATTTTAATAACGTAATAATATTTCACCAATATTTAGTTCAACAAAATAATAATTTTGTTACAAATTAATAAATTATTATTTTTCAAACATGCGTTTTCAAAACATTCGATGGAATTCAAGTTATGTTATTATGAAAAAGTTTAACCGTTTAAAAAAAAAGTTTAACAAATAACGTAAAAAACAAGTTAATGAAATATGGGCGTCCATAAATTTATAAATATAACAAAATAAAATTATATTTATAATGTTAAAAATGTATATTTAAGTAATGATTATTTAATAATTTAGAACAAAAATTTAATACATTAATTTTTTTTAAATTGAATGTTGACACTTCTGAGTAATAGTTTAGGACAAAATTATATTAATTGGAAAAACAAATGTAAAATTGATCACTAATTGATACATTCATTAGAAAATATGCCTAGTCTTTGTTTGTCTTTTTTGAACATCACAAACATTAGAATAAAAAGAAATAAAAAATAGGCATAGTTGCTAATAGTAATAATTGTACATGGACTTACTCATATTATTATGTTTATATTATAATGTATTTATCATATATTTGATACGTCAATAAATTTGTTATTCATTTGTTTACTAATAAAATTATTGACAACTTCAATTTAAATTTTATTTATTCTGCCTTTAAATTATTTAATATCATCTTGCATAGCTCGAAACTAAGAAAAAAATAAAATACAA
Source organism: Psix sp. ZL-2020 (assembly GCA_022817045.1). Lineage (NCBI taxonomy): Eukaryota > Metazoa > Arthropoda > Insecta > Hymenoptera > Scelionidae > Psix > Psix sp. ZL-2020. The sequence goes on from JABFQD010005015.1 coordinate 3,027, forward strand.
GTAAAATGATTGTTTCTAAAATAATTATTTAGGAAAAATTAAAACGAAAGGTAGTTCGTCGACGTCAAGATAAACAGGACGAGAGAGACAACAAAACGACGACAACAACCGAAGTGTATTACGCAGTACGCTGTCACACTTCTCAGCAAATTTTGTCAAATCTCTTTTCTAGTTAATTTCAAAATATGTATTATTGAAACTTGATTTTGTTGTAATTTTTAATATAATTTAGCGTCTATTTTTTAATCCTTTTGAAGGTTTTCAAAAGGATTAAAGGGCGACAAAAGTACAAAGTACTACCAGAGCAGTCGAAAGGCTACATTTTAGCGCATGTAGGACAAAAAGTATCATGTGTACCACGGGCACGAAGGCAATTATCGCTCGTGTGAGTAACAGCCCTCGTCGGAAACTCTCGGGCTGTAACTCGCACTCGCGACAATTGCCCACTTCGCACCCTTGATACACAATGTATTATATTTCACTTATTTTCTTAATTTTTTATTCATCATGAAGTTTCCCGACGCGAGATTTACCATTTCCTCATATGACCACGTGAGAGCAGCACATAACAGTGCTAGATAAAATGGGGAGACTTCATCATCTAATAACAAATTGCAAAATCATCTTGCTGATTGCTTATTTTATATTTTTTCTTTTTTAATGATTTTATTTTTGAAGTATTAATTAATTATTAATAATTAGTTTCTCAATTATTTCATACAATTAGTATCATTTTAAATCATTTTGATAATAATTGAAATCTTTAATTCGAATACTGGTTTATTTTACATTACCGTTATATTCGAAAAATTGCAAGAACTATTTCAATTTTTTATCATCAAATACAGTTTATTATCAAACAGTTTTATATCATACTTTGAATAAAAATGAAATCCATTGTTGCAATTGCATATCCTCAGAATAAATCATGAATGAAATATAAATTTTCATTAACTAAACATTAATGAAAAAATATGAAAACTTAATGTAAATTTTTCAGGAATTAGTTTTTATTCAAAACTAAAATGAATAATAAGCATAAATTTAACTTCTAAGGACTTTATAGAATATTCCTGTGTACGCCATAAAAATGTCTTAATATATTAGCACATAATAAACAAAACGCAATAATATCACAACCCTAAAAAACCAGTCTATGGTAAAATAGAATAGTTTCTTCATTATGGTACCAATTTTTATCATTAATAGTTTAATTAAATTAATTTTTCTTCTTTTTATATTACTTTTTTTAGCTGGGTTGTGATATCAGTATTTTTTGTTTTTTGGATTGAAAAATACTACAGCGAATTCATTTGCACTTTTTTTGGTTAAAAATGACTTAGATCCAGACCTCGACTTAAACATCGTACACAAATTTCTCTTTATTGGTATATTAAGGTACTACTATGTTTTTCTTTCGCTGAACTGTGCTCTCGCACTCTATCTGTATTAGCTTATTATATTACCTTTTGCTATTACTATATTTTCATGTCAATTTCTTCTATTCGTGTTCTACTACTCTTGTAAATTCTATAATTTTCGTTCTGTAAAACTACATATATATATATATATATATATAATCTGCGATAGTTGTTATATATATTTGTGTTTTTAAATAATATTCTTTAGATTTTTGTATTATCTTTTTCTACCAAATTGATTTTTGAAATAAATAAAATAAATTAAATCATTATCTTGAAATTTCTACACATAGAAAAGAATCAGCAGGAACTTCGGCTTCACCTTGTTTTTAGCTTAACCAAAAGAAGATTCCTCGTGACTTGGAACATTATAGACTAATTACGTTTCGTAAAATTTAAACACGTTGATATGTTGCAAGGCTATGAACTAAGTTTTGTGTTACAAGATTACATATTTATTGTACTTACGTTTAGAAGAGGATATTGACTAATCTAGACAAAAGGCTGGAATCTAAACATTCCCATATAAAAGCGAAAATTTTCAGAATATTAGCTCTTTTTGTCGCACGTGTACTGAAAAGACGTCTTTTCGATACCTGTTTTTGTAACGAAAAGAGCTCTTTTCAGACCTGCTCTTTTCCCAATAAAATTAGGAATCGAAAAGACATTTTTCAATGCACTTAGTATAAAAAAACGGTAGGCTACACTGCCTGAAACACCTTCATCTCGCCAAATGCAAAGTTAACAACTCGGTTCCGCCTCGTAGCCAACTTTATACTCGTTGAAAAGAAGGCTTTTCAGGCCTTGGAACGTAATGTACTATTTTCGAATAAAATTGTTTATTTGTAACAAACTTAATTAACAATAAAATCATAATTATTATAATTAACTATTTGAAATTAAGCATCTGGATGGAAGGATTTGAAATACTAACTTAAACCTATTTTTTTGCTCATAGTGAAATATACTAATGTTAGTTTTATTAAACTTTTTGTTAAAAAAAAATTTTCCTTATCAATAAGCTACACATTTTGAAATATTGAAATAGTATATAAAAATATATTTTTAAAAATGTATATTAACTCTTACTTATTAATTACTTGCATAGCGCCTATCAGACGCCAGTGATAAAGAAACTCATATGCGACTTATTCATTATGAAAGGAGATATGTACTGTAAACAATCCGAGTCACCAAGGCTTAGATATTTATTAATTGGAATAATAAGTAGCCCATGACCTACGTTGAACAATGGTATAATTTAATAAAAAAAACATTGAGGATATTTTATATTTTATGTCTTACTATCAAAAAGGTTTTTCTTTGGCCAAAGAGATCTTTTCATAAAATTTCTAGATCAAAATATTTATATTTGTGAAAAATGTGAACAACAATTGCCTTACGCGCACAACGCATTGTTGGATTCTCAGAATGACGCGAAACGTACGACGCGCGACGGTTTGCACGACACATTTAATACTTTACAGATGTTAGTTATTGAACAAAATTATTTTATTCATAATTATTACAAAATAAAAATTTTGTATAAATTTATATTAAAGTCATTTTTCATACAGATACTTTACCGCTTTTTTTGATTTAAAGTTTTTAAAAAAAATTTTATTCCAGTAAACCATAATTATAAGACACTATCATCATTGTTCCAAGAATCTAACAATGAGATTCACGTTAAAAGCAATTGTTGTTCATATCTTTTACAAATATGAATATTCTAATCTGTTTATTCTAAAAATATATTTTCGGACCTTAATAAACAGCTTTCTTTAGAAAAATATTTACAATTAAAAATTCCTTTGATGCTTTTTTTTATTTAAATAAATCACTATTCAATGCGGAATATATGTATTATTTCCATTATAATAACTACTTAATATAAATTTTCAATAATTGACTTTAATATATTGTATTGATGACTCAAAATGTTATATTGTTTATCAAAATGTTAAAAATGGTTATAATTCTATTTTTAAGTTGTTTCGTTGAAAATAAACCAAGATACAACGAAATAATTTGAAACAGAATTTTGATTTCTGTAATTGTAAAAAAAAGAATGCTTAATTTCTTAAGAAATAAAATACCAAATACTAAACAAATATTAAATATAAAAAGAATTATTTTACATAATGCCGCTTTTCTTTTTAATTTTAAATTCAACCAATTTTAACTGTTAATAAACATTCCTTAATCTGAGAAATCGCATGACAGACTTTTGAGTGCAAGTGTACTTACACTCAAGAATCCATCCTTTCAAATACCGGTCTATTGAAAAATAAAAGATTATATTTTCATGATTAGAAATAGTTTTCTTTTATAAAAATATGAATATAATTTTTTTCCAAAATATTCATTATTTAATATCTGAAATATTAATTAGAACATTTGATACGATTAACACTAGAAAGACAGAGGATTTTGAAGACGAATGACAATAAAAATTTGGTCTTAAAAATAAAATTCGGGGATAATTAATCATTTTCCTTTGTTAATTTCTCACAATTTATTTCCATTGCAATTTTAACTTTGCAATATCATTTAATCAATTTTAAATTTAACAGAATGCCATTCTTTTAATATTTTATTTTAAAAATTGTTAAGTCATTCTTTTTTAACTCTCATTTTTAAATTTTTCATTTTAATAACATTTTATTTTTTGCAATTATTGTATTAAGCTCATAAATTTATCAATGCAATATTTATTAATTTATTATGATAAATATGTAGAGATATAAAATTTTTTTAATAAGTTCTTTTTTTTTCATCTTAGTTTTTTTCAATCTTAACTATGCCAACAATTGAAAAATGTTGGCAAACAACAAATTGTTTTAATAAATTATATATATTTGATTTATTAGTTTTGATAATTTCTTTATTTTAAAATATTTTTATTGTTATAAAAAGTAAACAAAACAATCTCTCTTTGTCTTATGCAAATAAATTTCTAAGATTATCTTATAGACAATATCCAGCGGAATTTAATTAGTTAAGAGTTATTATGAATAAGTTCAAAACTAAAACAGTCTAACCATAACATACAAAACCAAATTAATGGAATATGTATAGGTAACTTATAAACAAAATAAAATAATCACAATAAAACTGTGTTTGTGAAGCATTTTAAAAATGAGTGTTTAAGACAGAATGACTTAACAATTTTTTAAAAAATGACATACTGTTAAATTAAATGTTGGTAAAGTGGTATTGCGATGGAAATAAATTGTAAGAAATTAAAAAATACATTGTATAGAAAACCAATTTTTTTTGTTAAATAATATTAAGTTACTACTTCTCAAATATTCATTTTAAAAATAATCAATCTATTTGTATTTTATTTTTATTATATTTAATATGTTTTATTTATAAATTTACTGATAAAGATTTCATTAAGTTGTTTTTTTCCGTTAAATTTCGAAGTTCCTGTCATAATTTTTTATCACAGTTGTAGTGTAAATTTTCATCAAAAACTTCTTTTAACTAAAAATAGTACTTAAAGTATAGACTATTGAAGTATCTTGCATATCAATGAGTAAAACAAAGAGAGACTAACTTGCTTATATTTTATGACAACAAGGACCAAAAAATACTTCACTAGCCTATATATTATACGAGCGGGGAAAGTTTACATTTCTACGCGAGTGCAACATAGTATTTTTTGTAACTAGATGGTAATAAGTGAAATATTGATTTCTGAGAAAAAAGAATAACTTTCTTAATAAATGATAAGAATAACGATATATAAAAAAGTTCCTGACAAGGACAGAAATATATAGCTGGACAAACTTAATTTAAAAAATTACTTAAAGTACAATCACTTCGAAGAAAAAAACCAAAACTTCATATAGTCGATAAATTATAAAAACATTTAAAAAAGTTTAATATTTTATCATTTGTTTTCATATTTTAACGAATCTCATTTTTACAGTTGTTACACATTTTTTTACTGAATTAAAACAATACATATAACAGCAATATTACATTTGTAAAATATAAAGATATTTTTTTGCGATGAAAATACTGAATAATGTTATTTTTTGTGAGTTTATAAAGATTAAACCACAAAATTATTTAATATATTCATCATCAACAGTATTAAAAAATGAACATTCTTTATACAATATTATAGTATATATTGAATAAAAAATAATTAAAAATAAGTAATAAATACAAAACGAAAATGAAACAATTAATTATACGTGATTAAAAATATTTTTCTCACTTAAGTTGTAAAGCTTGTAGAAGCATCACTTCTATAATAGTTTAGTAGAAGTGGAAACTACAATAGTTAAAAAAAATGACAGTTTTTATCATATGAAAGTATCAGTATTTAACCTCAATATCATTTCCTGCGAAACAGTTGTAAAATGCTTGACTTCTTCAGTTCTTGTAAAAAAAAGTATAGTACTAGGTGGTACCTTACGTGTAGGAAAATTAGTTGATCATGCGCGAGTGTGTTTACGAAACTCGCTTTACTCGTTTTGCAAATTCACATTGGCATAAAATCACCGGCTTTTATCACTAGAGAGGTAATATACCATTTTTCTTACACGTACAGTTAAAGTGGCATTTTTTCCAACTATTTTGCGTGAGAAAAGTCCGTCTTTTCCCGCATATGTGGGAAAAAGAGAAAACAATTAAAAAATAGTTGGAAAAGAGACTTCTTTTGCCATAACGATTTCACTTTTTCCATTTAAAAGAATGTTAGAAAAGATGTCTCTTTAACCGTTACTTGTAAGAAAAAGTATCATGTGCAATTTCTGAGAAATTGATGATTTAAACTCGCATGACTTAAGCTCATTTAGAATCGCCAACTTTTTCCACTAGTTGCACAATATATTTTTCTATTGATTTTATTTATCGAATATAAAGTATCTTTCTAAATACTGAGTAATACAAAGATAACCTTTATGTTTTATAACAATAACAAAGAAGCTTTAAACACATACTTAAAAACAAACATACTTGGAATAGCGAAAGAGAAATAAAAGTAGGAAAAAATTAACAACGTATTTTGATTCAAAGTTTTATTTATAAAATAACTTATAATAAATGAATGTTCACCCAGGACTTCTTTTATAAAGTCCTTATGGTGTTTTCGGAATTTGAAATTGTACAGTCAAATATTATTGTTTTACTCGTAAATAAAACGCTTGTGATATATTACATGCTATTAATGAGGAAATAACAATGCATTTGGCAAAAAAAACTTGGAGCCCAATTAGCGACAATTAATAAGACATGATTCAAACTTATCTTTATTATTCAATTTTGTTATTTCATTTATCATATTAAAAATTAATTTTCATTGCCACTGAAATCGCTTACATCACATCGAAAGGCCGCTCTTGTATTATAGTGATTATAATAATTACATTATTTGACACAAATTTAAATGTCAGGTAAGTTTAGAAAACCCTCTGAATAATTTGAACACTCGCTGCATAATTTTTTAATTATTTGCAACATCGCCTTACAATAATGAAAAATGAACATATGCGAGTGTTAAAGATGCTAAAAAAAGTGTATATTTTACATTGAATATGTATTGTTTAATGAATCAAAATGTTAAATGAATACTTATTTTTGACGAAAAGCTACACTATTATTGAAATTAAATTTACTCAAAATAGAAAATTAAAATATCAAAACTATAGTTTGTGCCCTAAACAATCACCTAAAACAATTGAAATATTTCCTTGAAATTCTATTTCAATAATTGAAACTCTTGGAAGTACAAAATAAATAAAATGTGAAAGTGAATACTAGCATAGTATGTAATATTGAAAAAATAATTATTCTATCGTAGTACTTTCAACATAATTCTAAATTCACTTAATTGGTATGAACTTTATTTCCTGTAATAAATAAGGACATATGAATACATAACTCATAAATATTTAATAAAGTTTGTGCCGTTTATAGTAATTTTATATTATTTATTATTAACACATGAACGTTCCTTTTTCTTTGAGAAATTAAATTAATCGATATTCACTTATAGTCTTATTTTAAATAAGACATAAAATCTTCTAGAATTGACTACAGTTTAAAATGGTTTATTTTTTATTTCTAGAAATTTAAAATTCTTTTATTTATGATGATACTAATAGCTTATAATTTATTAACTAAGAAAGGAAAACCCATTATTAAATCGCAATAATCTTTAATCGACTTCCAAGTTTTTCCTCATTTACATTTTCATATTCGTAAATATAACATATACACATACAATTCGCATATATAGAATCATAAACATCCTACTTAATTACAAAATGACGTGTGTGTCAATGAGCGATCTTACAGAGGATGAGCACTGCCTTCAACGCTCAATTATATACAAGACATATATTGTACACCCATTCTTATCTTCATTATATACACTTATACAGTATCCGCAAACTCCTCACAAAATTCTTCATGGATTTTTTTCTGACTAAATCCCCACAAAATTTCCATAAGACACTAAAAAAAAAAAAAAAAAAAAAAAAAAAAAAAAAAAAAAAAAAAAAAAAAAAAATTAAAAAAAAAAAAAAAAAAAATTAAAAAAAAAAAAAAAAATAAAAACAAAAAAAACAAAAAAAAAAAAAAACAAAACAAAAAAAAAAAAAAAAAAACAAAAAAATAAAATAAAGTCAAATTCTATTCAAATAGACACTATCCTC
>JABFQD010005016.1:0-11123 GCA_022817045.1 Psix sp. ZL-2020
AAGGGTGACTTTGCAGTTGTTCATGAAATCTCACTCAATATAATATTTAAATACATTCAATACAATAATTCATTATTTCAAATGAAAGTTTCGAGAGTACGAACGCGAACGTTAGAAATATATGGTTTTGTCCAAAGACAGATGAGTCATATTCCGCTATAGATCGCGCACGAATTTGAAATACAACCGAAGAACTGTGGTGCAACTTTCTTTTGTCCTAGCTTTTTCTTTATCAAATAATTGATATATACAAGTTATTTACCAGTGTAAAATATCTAAATCTTATATATTATTGAATGTTAATTATAGAGTAGGATGATTATGTTTTTATTTATTCAGAGATGGTTAAATGTTATTAAATTATATAAAAATAGATTAATTAGAATGATTTTTCTAGTAAAAATTAAATGGTTAATTAGTGATACTTTTATGCAAATTAGTTTATGTCGATCTATATTTGTGCGTTGGCATAATAATGTCTTTTTTCTGACATATTTTACATAAGATGATTAGACAATTCTTTCCGAGACTGATTGAATGTAATTTTGAAATGATACATTTCATCCAAAGAGTAAAGAAAATCATTTTTTAAAAATTCTCTATAAAAGTATTGCAATTCCAGCTATTTATTACAACATAAAAATTGTTTTTGTTAGCAAATCCATATATGAAAGTCATTTTACTTTGTTCACTCTTATTAAGCTTTTTGATAAGAAATATAATTACTTGTTCGACAAATTTTTAAATGTATTAGTGATAAAATTTTTATAATATCCTAATAATGGCATTATCTAATATTTCATCAATTTTCGTATGACTTATATGGAGATCATAAAATCATTCACAAAATCATACATTTTACGAATTATATTACATGAATTAAAAAGTAAATATAATAACGTTTTTATAACGACAAAATATCAAAAATAACATCATAAAAAATAATTTTTAAACATTAAATAGTCATATTTTTCATTTAAAAACACCTGTTTTATTTATTTTAACAATTTTAAAATGGATTTTAAAAATCAATCATTGAATACTAAAAATACTCTGCACATAACTTTTATTCTATCTGGAATAAACATAAGTTAAATGCAATATACAGGTTAAAAGTAGTTGTCGCTTTATTCGGTAATAAACACAATAGATTTCAACCTTAAACATATAGATCCTTGAAGAAAAAAATAAACCATATTTTTCAATACATTAAATATAATTTTATGTGTATTACATTTGAATAAATTGAATACGCATAAGTTGTTACATCATAAAAAGTGCAAAAAATCAAATTTGTATAATTTAATATTCATTATAAATACTTATAACATTGTCATTTGTTTGTTTAAAGGATATGGTAGACGCGACGTAGTTGAATTTTTATTAATGAATGGCGCCTGCATCCAAGCTCGAGACGACGGTGGATTACATCCCTTGCACAACGCCTGCTCATTTGGTCACTCCGATGTCGTCCGATTGCTGCTGGAAGCAGGAGCTAACCCGAACACTAGAGATAATTGGAATTATACGCCTTTACACGAAGCTGCCATCAAGGTAAAGCTAATGTTATAATGCAATTTAGATGAAACTTTCAAATAAAATGTTTCATCTATATTACGTAAACTCAAACAAAGACATAAAAAATCGAATTGATTATTTTTGAAAAAGAAAATCTATTAAACCAAAGTAAATATATAAACTTATTTCTGCATTTTTAATTATTTGATAATAACATGCAATTTTATTATGTTAGGGCAAAATAGATGTTTGCATAGCTCTCTTGCAACATGGCGCAGACCCAAACATTCGAAACACAGAAGGTAAAACGCCGTTAGATCTTGCTGACGCTGCAACTAAACCAGTTCTTACGGGCGAGTATAAAAAAGATGAGCTTTTGGAAGCTGCGCGATCAGGCAACGAAGAACGTCTGCTCCAGTTGTTAACTCCATTGAACGTTAACTGTCATGCGAGTGATGGTCGTAGGTCGACTCCACTGCATTTAGCTGCGGGTTACAATCGATCCAGGGTGGTGCATTTGTTACTGGAAAACGGCGCAGATGTTCACGCTAAAGATAAAGGGTAATAATTCGTATTTATTGCAAGTTTATTGTACCTCGCTTACACTAAATAAATCAGAAAATTGTAACTGTTATATTTCATGAGACATTAATGAGACAAATATACAAATTTAAATTTATTTTATTTCTTGGAACATTTTTGTAAGAATTTTCTAAACTTTCTTTTTTAATAAAATGTAATACTTTTAATTTTTTATGTATTTTTTTACATTGATGTAAAATCCTAGTATAGGCCGAAAATGCAATTAAGATACTGATTTTTAACATTAGAAAAATTTATGACTATCGTCATAAATTGAGAAAAAAATATTGATTTATGACAAACATGATTTTTTTTCTTGAAGAAAATAATATAAAGCAATATGAAATAAAATACTTTTTATAAATGTTGGACAAAAGATCTGACATTTCGTATGTTGAATTTATGTTATAGCGGTCTAGTGCCACTTCACAACGCCTGTTCTTACGGACACTTTGAAGTAACCGAAGCCTTGCTGAAACACGGTGCAGCCGTGAATGCAAGTGATTTGTGGGCTTTCACGCCGCTGCATGAAGCAGCGAGCAAATCTCGCGCTGAGGTTTGCTCGCTTCTTCTCAGCGAAGGCGCCGATCCAACTCAACTCAACTGCCATAGCAAAAGCGCCATAGATGTCGCTCCTACGCTGGAATTGCAAGAGTTACTAGCTTGTACGTTAGAGAAATCGATTGTCATTTCAACATATTTCCCTGTTAATATTATGGGCCGTAAATAATCGTTTGGAATTATTGCAGACGAATACAAAGGACACTGCCTATTGGACGCCTGTCGTCAAGCAGATCCTGCAAAGCTGAAAAAATATTTGTCAGCGGACGTTGTAAATTTTAAACACCCTTATACAGGGGATACGCCCTTACACTGCGCGGTAGCGTCATCCTCGCCAAAGCGGAAACAAATTTGCGAAATTCTGATTCGGAAAAACGCAGCGCTTAACGAAAAAAACAAGGAATTCTTGACTCCATTGCATGTCGCTACTGACCATTCTCATTACGATGCTATGGACATTTTATTGAGACACAACGCCAAAGTAAACGCCCTAGATGGTGTCGGACAAACTGCGTTACACAGGTGACATAATATTTGCGAAATTCATAAATATAAAGCACGAAATAAAAGTTCAAACTTCATCAGATTATTTAAATTCAGTTTTAATGTGTAAGAGATAACAAATAAACTAAATAATTTGAAATTTCATTCATAATTTTTCTGTACCATTAATTTGAATATTTTCTGAGATATATCATTTCTAAAAAAATTTATATTATTAATTATGTCATGAAAAATTAAGAAAATGTTGCAATTTTTAAAGAATAAAATATTTTTTTATTTAAAAATTACAGGTGTGCTCGAAGTGGAAACGTGCAAGCTTGTCGAATACTATTGTCTTACAATGTGGATCAATCGATAGTGTCTCTGCAAGGATACACGTCTGCTCAAATAGCTACTGAACCAGTGTTAAAAATACTCCAAGGTACTTTAGCAGAATTGCTACATTTCCGTTCAAAGAATTAATATTTACTCATATATTTGAGTAATTATTCATTTAAATTTATTTTGATTAGATCCTCCAAATGGCTCAGAAGATGTCGAAGCCCAATTACTTGAAGCCAGCAAATCTGGAGATTTGAATGCCGTGGAAAGGATTTTGCAGGCAAATCCTCACGCAGTTAATTGTCGAGATTTGGATGGACGACATTCGACACCGCTACATTTTGCTGCTGGTTACAACCGAGTTTCTGTAGTTGAATATTTACTAGCTCACGGAGCTGATGTACATGCAAAAGATAAAGGGTACATTTTTACCATCTCAACAATTCTAGCAAATTATATTCAAAAACAGTATAAATTTAGAAACCATAATTCCTAATGTTAAATATAATCTTGGATGAAAAGAAACCAACATTATAAGTAATTTAATTTAATTATTTTAAAATATACATATCTATTAAGAAAATAAACATTATACTAAATAAACATAAAAGATAATTAATTCTTATCAAACACTATTTCAAAATTGCAGTGGTCTGGTACCGCTACACAACGCCTGTTCCTACGGTCACTACGAGGTGACCGAACTTCTGGTGAAGCATGGCGCATCAGTGAACGTAGCTGATCTGTGGAAGTTCACTCCGTTGCACGAGGCTGCGGCTAAAGGCAAATGTGAAATCGTACGACTGTTACTCAGACATGGTGCCGACGCGACTAAAAAAAATCGTGATGGAGCTACGCCATTGGATCTGGTACGCGAAGGCGATCAGGATGTTGCTGATTTGTTGCGTGGCAACAGCGCCCTCTTAGACGCAGCAAAGAAGGGTAATCTAGCACGAGTTCAAAGACTGGTTACACAAGACAATATCAATTGTAGAGACGCCCAAGGAAGAAATAGTACTCCTCTACATTTAGCTGGTTCGAACTTCTTCTTTATCCTACATTATTTTTAGTAATCCTTACTCAATAATAAAATAATCATTTTCCATTTTTCAGCTGGTTACAATAATTTAGAAGTAGCGGAATTTTTGCTCGAAAGAGGCGCTGATGTCAATGCTCAAGATAAAGGAGGTAAATTTGGAGAACACGATTAGAGTTGAATTAAAAATTGAATTGTTGATTTAATGATTATGTTTTATTATTTTAGGATTGATACCTTTGCATAATGCTTCGAGTTACGGCCACTTGGACATTGCGGCGCTCCTCATAAAGTATAATACCGTCGTCAACGCGACGGACAAATGGGGTTTCACACCCTTACATGAGGCTTCGCAAAAGGGCCGGACGCAGTTGTGCGCGCTACTACTGGCCCACGGTGCGGACCCTTTTCTGAAAAATCAGGAGGGTCAAAGTCCTGTGGACCTAGCGAGTGCGGACGACGTTCGGTGTCTCTTGCAGGATGCCATGGCGTCGCAACAAGTGGTACCATCTGTCTCGCCCAGTCTTGTAGTTACAACAAACGGACACTCGAGCAGAGCACCAAGTATTGTCACAGGTTAGACTTTAAATCAACCTCAACATGCAATTATGAAACTATCATTTCAAACATTAAAAATTATAATAAGAAATAAAAAATGTACATTACCCCCTTAAAAAATATATCCTACAGTTAGTCTATTTTATCTTTAGTGCCGGTATCGCCACCATCGACACTAAGCCACGAGACTGTGATTATGCCTTCAGGAGCATCTATGACGCTTTGCGTACCACTCGCAATGCGCAGTGCCACCTGTGGATTGAGTGCAAGGTCATGCGCTGGAAGTTCAAGCATCGAGCACTGCAACGATCACGGAAGCAAATCTGATCTTTCCGAAGATCGACACAATAATTATGCTAATGGGGTTTTAGTAAATAACAGCGGTAACAGTGGCGCCGTAGTCAACATTGCAACTTTCCTTCAAAGCCTTGGCTTAGAGCACCTCCTAGAACTGTTTGAAAGAGAACAAATAACACTGGATATCCTAGCCGAAATGGGTCACGATGATCTCAAACAGGTCGGAATTTCAGCGTACGGTTACAGACACAAACTCATAAAAGGCATGGATAAGTTGTTGAGTTCAACGAATGGTCCCACGTGGCAGCCTAGCATCAATCCAGGAACTCTACTGGTCGATCTTCTCGCGGAGGATAAAGAATTTTTAGCCGTTGAGGAAGAAATGCAAAGCACGATTAGAGAACATCGTGATAATGGCCATTCAGGAGGCATTTTTTCCAGATATAATATTGTTAGGGTAAGTAAAGATAGAGTTTATTAATATTTAGATTTTATATATTTTAATATGTATACGGCTAACTTAATTCTATCTATCATTCATTGATGATGGGAAAAAAATTTTTTCATCGTGAATTCTTTTTATGCCTATCAGTGAAATCAGTTATCAGTCTTTTTATGATCTAATGTGACTTAAACTGATTACACAAGTTTGATCCGTTGCAAATATACAATTATTTTTTATGAACTTCGATAAAACGATGCTCTTTTTCACATTTTTAAATGTCTTCCAAAACGATGCCTCGCTCGGATAATAATATTGATAAAATAATTCATCGAGAAATGGAATTCCTTCACCTTTTTTCTGACGCATAACTGAAAATATTTTTAAAATTAATGATCTTAAAAATGAAACTAAACTGATAGATGATTAGTGAAACACTAAGAAGTTATTTTGAAATGATAAATTGATAAATTGGTATTTAATCTTTCTCGATGATTTACAAAACAAAATGTAATTTCTTCTTCAATAAGGGGAAATGTATGTTCTCGAAAGATACGAACTAATTTAAAATACAATCTCACAAACATTTGGATACCAAAAGATAGGATATCACAAAAAATATTTATTTCTCAATAACGTCTCTTCGAACAAATTTAAACAATTTCACTATATGCACATATTTACAATTCTTTTATCAGCTGGCATAAAAGAATTCAAATTTATTTAGTCGACTAATCGCCACTCACATACCCTTCCTCTTGATCTAGAAAAGTCAAAGTTTCAATTGGCAAGCGTCTTTTTTCCACATTTGCAGTTCGAACAAATCCTTCCTTTACAAGAATTTTGCCAACATCATCTTGACCGACGGTCATTGTCCCCAAGTAGCTTTGTGTCCGATTCCTTCTTAATGAAGCGCTAACTTTCACAACACGATGTTCAACTAACTGCTTCAATCTTTCACACGAATTAAAACTCCAAGTTGCGTTTTCATAAGGAGTAGCATTTGACAGAGCAAAGTTGTACCTCATTCCTGGCAATATGCTGAAGTTCTGATGAAGCATCTGAACGTCATTCTTGTGAAAGACACTACTGCCATTTATGTCGATCAGACGAACGTGAACTAAATAGTAGAAGCTTTTATAAGGCCGTGCTCTTCCCCTATGCCAGATTCCATTAAATAAAACCACGCATAATATATTACGGTTCAAGCTTTTCTGTTTGTTGGTTTTGTTCATTCGTCTGAGTCTGTCTAATAATATTGGCACTCGGTTAGTCGAGTTGTTATAAAATGTCTGCATCGATGAATGCATACGAGAGAAATTAACGTAATCCCTGACAGGCATTAGAATGATTTTCGAAGGAGAATGTGCTTCGATTACCCACATTGGCTGGTCCTTTAAATTCTGGATTGAGGGCAATGTTAAATTGCTATCTACGTCGAACCAAATTAAAGAATTCATGAGGTTCTGGAATTATAAAAAGTATTTAGTGAAACGCAGTCGTAACAGACTTTATCAAATCTTATTGAAAGTAAAATTTGATATGATATCATGGCTGTAGTTTAAGATAGGTTGAAAAATGGTATATATAAAAGTAAATATTAAAATATGGAAAAGATAAATATCCAAAAAAGAATTACCGAAGATAAATGTCTTTGTTGAGTATTAAACTTCGCGTTTCAACTTGTGATACGAATTGATGATTCTTGATACTTGACAATGTTAACGATCTACATTGTTATCTAAGAAAAAGATTAGTTTTTTAATTCTTGATAAATTTTTTCGATATTTAAACTTTAAAAATAATACTTCACTGGACGATGACAAAATCATCACGGTTCTATCACATTTATAAATGTTGGACATATTTGTATATTCATTTTCTATATTTATCAACATTAGAAGATAAAAAACGTCATTCGAGTAGTTTTTTATATTACTGAATGAACTTATTAAAAGCAGTTTCACAAAATTGTTACGACTAATATAAATCATTCTTTTATTGTGTACATAATTAACTGCTGCTTTTGGTTCTATTACGTAGTAGTCATTTAATAATAATTTAACGACAATTAAGGTAACTCACTTCGTCATTTAGTTTATTTAGTTAAATAAACTATTGAATTGAAATTGAAGAAACAATATCTTTAAAAAGTGTAAATAAATAATTATAATGTTACGTATGTTAAAAAATGTTCATTCATATTTGCTATTAGATTTTGAATTAAAATTTTTATTTTAACTTGTGAAAATTACTTTTCTTAATTTTATGAATAATTTTTTGATCACGTGTATACAATATAATACAATATTAAGAAAAATTATTATTTAGACATGTAGATTTCAATTATTATTAAAAGCTTATTTTTCTTTAATTTCAGATACAAAAAGTTCAAAATCGTAAACTTTGGGAGCGATATGCTCATAGAAGACAAGAAGTAGCTGAGGAGATGAGTTTAGCAGCTGGGGGAAATTCTGCTTCCAGTGCTTCAACATCCAGCCCTACGAACTCAAGAACAGCGACAGCTTCCGGAACACCGCAAGCTAATGAAAGAATGCTATTTCATGGCAGTCCGTTCATAAATGCCATTGTACAAAAAGGATTTGATGAACGTCATGCATATATAGGTGGCATGTTTGGTGCCGGAATTTATTTCGCTGAACACAGTAGCAAAAGTAATCAATACGTTTATGGTATCTGCGGTGGTACAGGATGTCCTGCACACAAAGACAGAAGTTGTTACATTTGTCATAGGTGGGTACACAAAAATAAAGAAATAAAGATATAATTTGTGACAACTACAAGACTCATATGCGGAATTAATACAATACACTTTTAAACTCAATTGTGATAGAAAAAGAAACAAAATTATTACTAATTGAGATTAATGTTTCATTTTAATTAGTTTTTCACAGACACCATCTGTGGTAATTATGTTAGAATAGTCGAATAAAAATATATCATTGTTTTTTTATGGTAATCGCATAATTAAGAAATATTACTCGTCATTAAGGTAACGAAATGATCAAAAAAGTTTAGTTGTATTTTGAACTTAATATATTTTTATTGAAAATGAAATAGGTGCCAGTATACACTGTATGCTCAAATATAAATGTAATAATATATAAACGTAAGTCTTTAGGTAGGTTCCTAGATAGTTATTCAATGGAAACATAATTTGTAGACATAATTTTGTCATGTTAACGCGCTTCTGAATTTCATAAAGTTTCAAAAGATAAATCAACAATGTATTGAAGCCTTCATTCGAAACCATTTAAGAGAAACCATCTAATTTTCGATTTTGGAATATTAAAAAGTCATTGAATGTCATTGTTGAATGTATCAAATAATTAATTGAACTCAAACAAACATCACACGTAGATCCACCAACATATCAGTTTGTTCACATTTACACAGTATTTCGTTGCATACTTGCATAACAACTCCATAGCCAGCAGATCAAGTTATTAACTCTTATTTTTTCGTGTTCCGCATTTACTTCTTTGAATAAAAATCATCGCAAAAGTAACATTAAATAATAAATTTATTATTTCAGGCATCTGCTCCTGTGCAGAGTAACTCTAGGTAAATCATTTCTTCAATTTTCTGCGATGAAGATGGCGCACGCTCCACCAGGTCACCACAGTGTGATGGGCCGGCCGTCGCAAGGTGGTTTGGTTTTTCCGGAGTACGTGGTGTACCGAGGCGAACAAGCATATCCGGAATATTTGATTACTTATCAAATCGTACGACCGCAGCCACAAGACAGTACGGGCACGATCGGCGAAGGCGAAGAACGGTGATTACATAACATCGGACCCGCAATCGCAACGTTACGTCGACTCTGCTGCTGCTACCGTTACCATAGTCCTCAAACGTATGCGTGACAATGTCTGTTGGATTTCGACAACGATCTAAAATCACGAGAAAACAAATTTCGATCAATCAAAGGTGGTTAATTTAATTGTATAAATTGTAAATATAGAAAATTGATGATGTGATTGAGGAAACAGAATTTTTAAATTCCATCAATTCTCTCACTTCCGTGTGTGAAGTGAATAATTTTTTATAGAAGTAATTATTATAATTATTAATTTTAATAATTAAAAAAAAAACGTAAACGTAGAGCGTACCTTGTAATTAAGTCGTCAATGATGATTCAACACTGAAGAATATGTTGTAATTATATAGAATTATTGTGAGGATTGTGTTTTTTACATACAATTAAATGATAAAACATGTATTTTTTTATTTACAAAAGATAAATGTTTACTTTTTAACAGATCAAACCAATATATGCGTTATATATTTATTTATATCGATAAATTGATACTTTTATTACTATAATAGATTCCTTTGCTAATTAATAAATCATAACACTTTTATTAAGTATACATAATACTTTATCAGGTATAACAATACATACTACATCAAAGTAGAATTTCAACTATGTTTGCCCGTATTTTCGAACAATATAATTGATTATAAAAATTATCCAGTTAATATTAAAGCTCGAATTATTTTGACTGAGTCCATATTAATTAAGAACCTTACAGTTCATAACTGTAATCTTGTCAAAGCAAATTGTTGAAAATTATGCACAGCCATATAGTTTGATGTATCTTTTATAAAAATTCAAACATGCATTATTAGTTAAATCAACGATCTTAATGGTGAAAAGTATATATTTTCTCTATAATTAGAATAACATAAAAATTATGTACTATCAAACATTAAAAAAAATCGTTAAATTTAAAATATTAAATTATTTTGTTAAATAAAATGAATATATTTTTCATTTAATTAAAAGTTGTCTTCAACTTTCTTAGATTAAGTTTGATTGATTTTAAGTATACTGAATCGGGTGGTGAAAAGGTGACGGAAGATGAAACTTTAATCGTAAATATATAGTCAATTCCATTAATTATATAAAGCCATATTGATCGTATAACAAGATGAGCAAAATAAACAAATTCATAATAATATTAGTTATAAACAAACTAGCATAAAACTTATTTTTTAGACTTAGAAATCCAAGCAAACTTTTACCTTGCAGGAAAATGTAGTTTTTCTTACTGATGTCATTTCAGAAAGATGGATGATAATTCAACAAATGAAAGATCCAATAGCTTTAATTCTAAAAATCTTCATTTCTTATGTTCAATTTTCAAATTTTATATTCTGAATCATGCACAAAGATGTCTATTGAAATCAAACATCAATTACGTTGCTATTACATAAATTGTTTTAATATGCAATATAAATGTATACTTAAATGCATTAATTTTATGCAGAAAGAAATTG
>JABFQD010005017.1:0-11122 GCA_022817045.1 Psix sp. ZL-2020
ATTTCTTATGAATTTCATAAAAATCTGTTTTTTCTTTGATTCTTTTGATTGTTTTTATTCTATTGTACGACTACTATAGAGGCTTATGAAATCATTTTCACAAAAAAAATTGTTTAATAATTTTATATGAAGGTAATAAATAAACAAATAATTTTGTTATAATTGTACTCACATCTATATGGTAATTAAAATAGATTAGCGCGGGATTTTTCGAAGATAGGTTTTCATTTTAAACGCAAATATTAGATTCATCGAGCGAATAAATTTATCTGTCAAAAACGAAATGTTTGAATGAAATTTCTTTCATCAATGTAAAAAATATTTTCAAACACTTAATCCAAAAACATCATGTAACAAGTTTTTTTCTAAAAATAACGAAAAAAAGAGATTCCTTGTTTCGATGATATTGGATACAGTATTCGCGTTCAATATTTTTCTCCGCGTGAAAATATATTAGAAATCATGTTCGTTTCATTACATTTTATTTATAAATAAAAAATTGGTTAGAAATGATTAGTAAATTTTAATATTTTCACTTATATGAATTTAATTATTATGTACAAATCAAATATTTTGAACAAATTAAATGAAATATTGAAGAGTATTTTCGCGTTGAAAATACTTCTGTTTGTTAATTTAAGATTTCGATATATATAGTATTATAGAAATATATATTAAACCTCGAATTGATCAAGTTTTCAATTTCCCGAAGTATATTTATGATATTTATTTACATTTTGATAAGAATAAACATAATTTCAGGTCAATTTTTGATAGATATTTTGTATTTATGTGTATAGAACAAATCGATGCAGCTGATGTATTATGAAGTTGAATCGTATCTGTAATTCGAATGTAATAATAATGTTTCACATATATTTGGAAGGATGTTGTTGAGAAATGATCTATTTCAACTTTATCTTTGAATTATCTTTATAACAAAAATTGACACCGAATTCTACCGAATCCTTTGGTACGGTGCCAACTTCTCCAGTAGTATAAAGTTCGAACTTTTTTCGAGTCGTAAAATGGATGTTTGCTTTCTCACAAAGTTATCTTATTTTAAAATTGCCTCAACTTCCATTCGTAAAATTGTTGAAGTTCAATAGCTTGCATAGTATATTTTGATTTATTAATAATGATATCTAGCGGTTTTCAAGAAGGTCTTTTTATTCGGCAAATCTTGTTTTATCCCATGATTTGCAACATTGATTTATTGCAACTATTTCAACATATTTATTTACCTCATAATTGAAATGTTAATATACGATTCACATTAAGTCGACTTAGAACAAACTGTTAAACTTTTCAGTGACAAAAAATACGACAATGGATAGACATTTGTCTTGCTTGAATGTAGTTTGCGCAGTTAGACTTTGCTTTAGAAGTGTAAAGCATCATATAAATTCAGTATTAAATTTCATTTGAATTTTATCTTGTAATTCCTCATTTTAATTTTCAATATCCGGACATCTTCAACTGCAAGTAGAAAATGTTCTTTATGTAAATAATTTTTTGAGACGGTGAGAAACGTAATTTTCTGAAATTAGCGTAAATTTGTTCAGAAGCATATTTTGCCTTTATAGATATATATATATATATTCTTTCATATATTAATTTATATACATATTTATATACATATAAATGTATATATATATATACAATTCATTAATTAGTACAAATTATCAAGCAAAAGTGAAAATGGATTTTCTTACGTAATTAATAAATGGAGATTGCGCTAATTGATGTAGTAATTGTACTTCGTACCTTCAATGTAACACATTTATCCATACGAAGGAATTTTAGCGAATGCTGCGTTGTGTTGGAAGTGCAGTGTCGTTGTAACCTTTTATCATTCGCGGCCAAAGCGGGATGGACGTGATATTTATTTCTGCATTTTTCTTCCTCTTTTGTGCCTTACCAGCCTTTCTATTTTAATGTGAAATGTAGAACATATTTGGTTCTGGCAGTCTCATTAAATGAATGCATCATATCGTATGCTACCAAATATTTTCCACTTATGACATATAAATAAAAAGAGAACAAAGAAATAAATGAGGCTGACGATAGCGTTTCACATTTTCAAAGACAAAAGCTCATTCTTATCGCCTGCTCAGAACACGGTCTTCTTTCAAATCGATTAATGACCATCAATATTCATTCTAGTAAAAGCTACAAAAAATGATCCAACCCATACTCATTAAACATGCGAAAATGAACGTATTATTAACCTCTGAAACATCTTCGATTCAGCCAAATCAAGATCCACGTGTTATCATCTTCAGTTTTTATCAACACATCTTCATGAGACTAAACAGAAATGACGTCATAAAAACAATCATCCGTCATTCGCGGCATACGAGACATTTTTTTTATTATAAAAAAGCGCGGTCTCGTCCGTGTAGCAAAATGTGAAACAGTATGAGTATAGTTCCCATGTGTAACGAAGTAATCAAGCTAGAAATCAGAGCAAAAGTGAAACAAATAAAAGGGAATAGAAAAACTGTACATGAACGAATTTTTAATTCGTTTTGCGTCAAATGACGTTATTCACAGATCATTAGCCAATTGAGAGAACATTTTTGCGCGACTAGTAAAAAGTTGGCGGTGTAGCAATTACAGTGCAGAATGTACATCAACAAGCACACATCCGCAATTCGTGCTATCGTACCTCATAGTGTTACAAACCTTGTCGAATAGACTCGTTAATGGTCCGCCGAACTGCAGCTTCAAATTTCATTTCCGCACACTCGATGGTGTGCCGCAGGATTCAATACTCCCGCTGGACCGCGCCAATCGGATTCGATAACTTCAATGATAACTAAGTCTAAAGTCCTTGACGTTGCGATTCTCTATTCGCACGTATCCTCAGGTTAAAATGAACCTGCAGTCGCAGTGTACATCGTCATAATTAGGAATGACGTCCATATGATCCTACAAAGCATCACTTTGTAATTTCTATCTTACGAGAATCGATTGTGGTAATATAATTGTGGTTTGCATGGGGCTTCGACAAGAAGCCGCTTTTCAATACATATGTAACGAGGAAGTTGATGAACTTTACAATCCATTCAGACCATTCGAAAGCTCTCACTCTGAAATGCTCTTTTGCGTGGTCTCACAGTATATTATTAGCGCGAATTTTAGAATCCAATTTCAAAGATGAAATATTTGAAAGATTTATGCAAAATTGAATATGCAACAGTTTTTTGAGACACATTTTTATATGCAATTCAAATATCATTGAGTAACCATTTACAAGTTGAAGGTAAATTGTTAATTTGTATCTATAATTAGTGAAGTATTCAGTCAAGCGTTGCTCAACGAGAAATGTATTATTTTACAATGTATGCAAACATTTAGTAGTATAATTAACACAAATGATACTTTTCAGGATTAAACACATTTATTTGGGATTCAGTAAGGAAAGAAGTTAGTTACAAATATTCAAATTAGAAGATAGTTATCAATCAACATGTTTTTTTCTGCTTGAAAAATTGCCAAGTTCTCAAAATGTTTATTAATATAAACACAAATTGCGGTTTAGTCTTTTGAAATAATATCACACTGGTTTAGACTCGTAAATTCTCAGCACATGTTTAGTGATATATAACTCATTTGCATATGTATATTAATTTATTTTGCAGGCTGGATTGTGGAAAATCATTTATCGTTACTTGGGTATAGTATATTCGAACAATGTAAAGCTCGTATTTACTAGACGATTATAAACACCTTTTTTTCGTTGAAACCTATCCGAGAGTAATTCTCGTAATACATTAGGATGAGAATTACATGTACATATGGGAACACATATACATGTGTAACACAGAATTATTATCCTACTTGACATAATTATTTTTCTTTTCATCTAATTAGAAATTTTAGTACAACGGAATAATAAATATAATAATAAATAAGTCTAAATATTTCACTAATTAAAGCTGCATAAAACAGACAATGCTTGATATTTTAATATAAATTAAAATTAATGTCTGTTGGCGGAAATCATGCAAGTTTTTTTAAACCATAACTTGCATAAAAAATAGAATTGTTTTATTTACGAATATTTTATATATGGATAGGAAATATGTGTATATTTTTATGTCGATTTATTTTCAGATTGTACAATTTACAATAATTTAGGTACGACATAAAAGCTCCTAGCCTATTGCTATCAGTTTTTCGAGATTATTTCTAGTTGACTTTTCCATTAGGCACTTGAATAGAAAATTATTTTTTTTATCGCGAATCTGACTTGTACATCTTTTTTTATGTTGCGTTTTATCCTCATAGTTTATTTGCTTCAACCATTTTTTTATATTTACATTCAATGCTCGGTTAAGAATGTATTCTTAGAAGAAGTTTCAATTATTCCTTTTCAGTAAGTTTCAAATTAAAAAAAAAATGCTTAAAAAATTAAAAAATATGTTTTACTTTGGAACTGTATTTAATCACATTAGTATAGGTTTGGTGTCAAGTTAAAAAGAAAAGACTCGCGATATTTTTTTGCTCGGTGCTGAGTTTGTTACTTAGTGCATTTGCGGCGATTTGAAGAACCCGTCTGTACGAAGCGAGTCGTTCTGGTCGAGATTGAAAGGAGCAGAAATGTCGCCTTAGAAAATTTCTCTCGGAAATCAGGCGTACTTTGCTCGACAATCGTCTGCCTGGAAGCTCAATTGTTGTGTTTATAAAAACTACAAATAACTCCGCAGCGGCGACAAAAAATGTCAATCTTTAGCCAGAATTTGAAAAAAAGTGATAAAACTTCGGAGCAGCACTTTTTCTCGTACAACGCGTCGCATTCAATAAGCGTTCGGCCCATTCAAAGCGTCTGGACTAACGAGAAATAACAAAGTTCGTCTATTCGTGCGCGTGAAGAGAGCTCGCGCACGAGAAACGACAAGCAGGACTCTTGTTTCAGTTCACATTAACTCTCATACTTCTTATTTTTTACACAAAACGTAAGTACAAACTTGTATATAACTTATATCTAAACTAATGTATTCGAGACGGAACTTGTTTATATGTTGAATGTATGCTGTATTTATGTCGAATTTATGTTTTGATTTAAATACGATAATTCTAATATTGAAATTGACATATTTACAATATAAATGAAGTCTACATAATATATATATGTATATGATAGTGTGGCATATATGAAACATAAATATGACATACGTGACATATCTGTAGTATGAATAAAGCCTATATAAGGTATGTTCGCAGAATATATATGAGATTTGTGGCGTATATGAAACCCATATATGGCATATGAGATAAATATCTATCATATTTGTAACATATATAGTTGATATATTGAAATTTGAGTGGATAATCGCAAGTATATGCAATTTTTATGTATTCAATAATATATGCATACAGCATATCGTTTACCTTTAATATATCAATACCCCATATAAATATCTATGTATACAAAAATATATAAAACTTATATGTCACAACATATGTATCAATCATATATACCATATATAATTGTATACGAGCAGCATATACGAAGTACGTATTTTTGTGTTTGTTTTTTTTTTGTTTAATATGATTAAAAAAATTATATCTGTGGCTTATATATACCTGAATATAATTTTATATATGTGAATATATATACTGTTCGCTCGGAAAATGGGGACGAAAAGATTCACATGACGAGGTGCGGAGGCGCGTTCGCCAGATGGGTCACAAGCGCAACCCTACGTCGGATACGAACGCGAAACGGAAAGCGGATCAGTCGCAGTCCCGCCGTGGTGCCGCGCGCGACTTCCGTCAAGGCTCCGCTCGCAGCCTCAAACCGCTCATTATCACTTCGCTCGCGACTACACAGGCCGTTTTATTTGCTCCCTCACGAAAGTTTAATTCCCTTCCAGTTCAATTTCCGTGCAATACGAATTTATACCCAAGTTCAAGATTTCCAGCCTATGAAACTTACAGACGTGCTATACGTGACTGAGTTCACGCGTGCTATAATTGAGTTTCCAGTTATAATCACGAACAACTACGGGGCTTCTTCGATGTGGTCTTACCACGGTTGACAAATAACGATATTACTAAAAGCAGATCGCTATAATTGGCGCGAATGAATTCATCCGCCTCAAAATAATCAATCCACAAGTTGATTAATGTCTAGGCGCTTAAACGTTTTTCACTTGTGTTGTTCGCTCGAGAGGTTATTGGTGATATGATTTTGGTTAGTGATATTAACACGACGAAAGTGTTTTAGATAATTTTACGAATTCGTTTTGCAATTTGAATAGCTTCAAACTATTGTGAATGAGTGCAAGTAATCAAAATATGAAACGCAAAATTTCGATTGACGCTGAAGTTTTCTGTCGGACCAGTGATGTAAAAACTCGAAAGTATAATTAAAAACTCCACGCTTTCCGATTCCACGTTTGGTAGTCTCTTGTGCAATTGTTACATTTAAGTCGCTTTACTTTCAAATAAAAGAGATTTAACCATGTTAGGGTAACTATATATGTAATCAGCCGTAATTAAAGGTTTAATTGAAGTCCGTTATTTTCAATCGTTGAAAGCGAATAACGATCATCCAAAGTATTCACTGCGTATATTCGGACGGTCTCTTTTTACATCATAATGTTTTTTGAGTAGTTAATTCATCTTTTTTGCAAATACTAACAAAAGAGCACGTGGGCTTTTCCCTTTTGACGCTGTAAAAAGTCAATAGCATTTGTTTATATTAAACATACATTTTTATACAAAATCAATTTTTTACGGTTATCAATTTCAGTTATTTTAGATGTATTTATTGATAATAATGAATCGACTAATTTTGATTTTTAATTTCTGTAACTTTGTAATTGAATATTTTTCTTTTTGATGGGAATTTACTATCAAAATATATTACTTCCTGATCAAAGCGCTCGTATTAATTCGACTCAAAATGTATTTTGATAATGTACTCGAAGGATATCAGTTTGTTAGTTTGTTAAAGACTTTGCGATTTTCGTGAAAGTGTGAAACTAAATATTTAATCGAATTTCACTCAGTAAGTTATTTTTCTGTCGTTAATGACAGTAGATTTATCTTGAATAACTTGAACTTTCTTTCGGTTAACAACTTTTTGATTAACACCGAAAGGATTAAGTTTTGAATTTCATAGTCAAGCCATTTACCAATTCTGAATTTCATTTATTCAATTTTTGTACACCGACAGTAATGATACGTTTAAAATACTGTGAAATCCTCTCATCCTAACGACGATAAGTTTTTTTTCACAAGACTTGCGGTGGTTTTTGCAACTTAAAAAAACCGACAAAAATTGTCGATATTTCGTTTAGATTTGTACGAAAAATGTCAAAAATCAAATTAATTACTACGTATATACTTGTCTCCATGGATTTTTAGAAACTCTATTCATTTTCACAATATTTGCTCTTTTCTTGTACACTTTAGAATAATTCTAATATCATATTTCCGCTGTGCATATATTTTACGACATAATAATAATTCTCAGGCACAATACGACCGTTTATCCTTCAATATTTTTCGTCTTGATTGCAATTCGTATATTTTTCCATATGGCTAATGAATTGTAAATTAATGATGTGCGAAAAATATACGCTTTTCATAATTAATTTTTCATAAGTATGTTTTGAACGAAAATTAACCTGCATATTATCTCTTTTGAATCAGCTATGTCAGATGAAAAAAGTCTTATTTTTTGACACTTGAATAATTTCATTAATTTGTTCTTCCAATTTCATCAATTGAAATTATCATGCCAATCTTTTTTCGCAACTGAATAATATGATTGATGTGTAATATTATTTTTGACGCATTGAAACATTCATCTATTCAAAATGATGATACCTGGTTAATCGAATCGGTAAATACTGATATTTGCTCTTATAATAACGTTTGCAGTATTATTTAAAATCATATTTTCAGTTATTGACATCAATGTATATAATCATAGTTAATTTCAATTTACAGCTGCATTCAGCGATTTCATAATGAAACTGATTTATATCGCAGACAGTATATTAGGCGACGGTTGCTGTTATGTTAAGATATCGAACATGCACATTGAACAGAACTCTGTGAGATATTTTTCGATTTTCTATAAAAGACGATAAAATGTCGATTTCTCGATTAAAAAGCATGAGTTTTATGTTTAGCAGTTTATAAATGCACAATAAAGTTTAAAGATTGATTTTTAAACAGATAGATTACGAAGTCAAATGTTTTATATGAAATAAGTCTATGATAATCTTAAAACGTGATAGAATACGTGAAGATTTTTCAATTAAATGATTTTCCTTTTGGTTACTTTTCCTTAAAAGTTCCAAAACTAATTTATCAGTTTTAATTGTTAAGAAAATTTGTACGTATTTTTACTTTGTAAGTAAAAATACTTGTAAGTCATTATATTATAGTTGATATAAAATTAAACATAAATGGTGAGGATTTTTAGTTTATTTTTTATTATTTAAGTTATATTAATTAATAATAGTATGATATTTTGTTCAAAACCCATAAATGCGATGAAATTTGAAATTAAACTCACGATTTTAAACATTAATTCTGTAAAACTTTGTATTGATTTTTCGAATAATCGTTTAACAGTAATTAAAAGAGTAATGCAGACTCCTGATTAAGCAAAATAATGAATAATGATTGCGGATTATTCAATTTATTAGTTTAGATACCACTTCATGGATCAGAATTTTGCACGTGATTAAAGTAATTTCATTTCAAACTATCCGCCATAAAACAGTTACAAGCTTCTTTGCTTAACAAATTTTAATGCGTACTTGTTAAATTTAACAAGACATACATACGTGCTATTTGTGATAGAAAAAATTTGAATTTTCAGTCGAGGATCTGGAAACCATAATGTTGATATTGCTTTTTGCACGGTACACACAGCATCTGAAATAAAAACGTTAGTATTGGGCAAATGAAAAAAAATGATTCGCCGAGCGAGTAATACCAGCGAATCAATTCGTTGAAAAATAACTGAACAGACATGAAATCTAGCAATTGTAAATATCGCGTGATCGTGAAACCATAACTTGACAAGAAAATTAAATTAACCTTTCAGCGTACTTGCCTCGCCACGAAATCACCTCGCTTTATCCCAAATGTGTATCGTTGAACTGCGCCAGGGAATAAAAGAAGAGATAAAAAAGCGAAATTTCGCAGCGGAGTCACGTTTTGCGGTGCACCGAGCTCGACATGTAATGCATTCATATGTAATGGCAGCTTCATAAAAGTGTAATACGAGTGTCAGTGGAAATATTCATCAATTGGCTACCATCCGAGAAGCTTGTCTCTGTTCATATTTGATGCGAAGAAGTTTAAAAGACTCTGATCCCGAATGCGTTTCGTATAGGAGCGGGAATCTTTGCGTTTGCCGGGCGGCCTATTAAAATTACATCTCCCTCCAAGAGGGTCCAGAGAACCCGACATTTTGGCTACACAAGTATTAACCTCAAACCAGTAATTACGTGCTACGGAAATGGACTTTTTATTGACATGTTGACTTTATGAGAAACGTGTCACGTGCTTTGACAAGAGGAACAATGAGGCGAGCAGTGGTGTGCGTTGTCAGGGACGAACTGCGGCAGAGCAGCTCGCGATGAGGCCGAAGATATACTCTGTCGCCGACGGATAGTAATTATTGCGACTCTGACGGACCTAATTTGTGAGATGACAGTGTTGTGCATTTTCTGGGCAACGTTGTCCGTTGTGGCCTCAATCCTGGCGTGCTCGGGATTTTACCTACCTTACTGGATCCAGGTAAATGGCTTATGTCTATGTACACGTGTGTACATAACTAAGAGCAATCTTATGCCCGTCACGTGAATAATTTTCGAGGGATTCAACATTCTTTTCGAGCAATCGCATGTGACGTAACGTAACAAATGTGAGATCTCATTTGAATGAATTATTTTGACAAGTTTTTGCTTCTGAAAAGGGTTCGCCTTCCGGCCATTTCGATTCTTCTTTTGTGATTCTCATTCGTGGCTTTGGATAAAATCTATCTTGATGTGTACCTGAGAATTCAAAATTTCTAGGCAAAAAATGAATAGTTTTCATTGAGATCATCTTAAGGAAAAAACTTCTGCGAACTTTGAATTTATGAAGACCATTCCCGTGGAAAATTATTCGACGTGGATATAATTTCTAGATGCTTACTTCAAGTATAAAATTATCCAAAGTTCTCTACTTAGTGAGGTTAATCATAGTATGTTAAAATCAAATGTGAACATTTTATTTTTCCTCCAAAGGTTATATTTCGTTTTTTTTTTTTCATGGTATTTAACCATTATTTTTCTCGATCAAAATTTCGAATCTTGTTTTATTTCAATCAATAATTTAATTTCCAGGCAGAAAATATGTATTATTTTATCTTGTATATATTTTATCATAAAAATTCCATTCGAATAAGAACAAGTTTTGTTCATCAACGAAACACAATTTTAAAATAAAAAAATAATACTAAAGTGATCATTTTAAAATAAAATAATAAAGTAAAATTTGCTTGTATAAAAATTCGTGATTATAGAAACAATGTTATAAACATTGTAACATAAAACAATTAATTTTGTTGTGATATAAATAGATAGAACGACAATGCAAAATAAAGCAATTTACAGCGGAGTTATTATTAAACTGTAATTTCATTTAGGGGCCTAATATAATTTTTATCCATGAAAATTAATATTAAAAAAATAATATTATTTAATCTTATTAATTTCCGAAATCTACGTTTTCATATAAATTTAACGAACTTATTTTCATTAATCCATTGCTTGGCTCATTTGCGATTTGATCTTCGAACTGGAAATATTATAAGTTTAATATCACATAGTTTTTACCAATATCAAAAAAGAAAATAATACTTTTTGATAAATATGTTATAATATTACTGCATTACAAAAAATGATCATTTTCTAATAACGAGGTATATTTGTTAATTAGGTTAGATAATAATGTTGACATAATTTCCAAAACTATACAGATGCTAAGTATTGATTTAATCAAATAAACAAACATTTATAATAATCTCACCAATGTTTAATTAATAACAATCTAGAAAATAAATGAAAATACAAAACTTCAATTATTTACAGGTTTT
>JABFQD010005018.1:0-11120 GCA_022817045.1 Psix sp. ZL-2020
TGTATAGTATAATATATGAATATATAATCGAAAAAATTCTACTTTTAAAAAAATGAAATTTATATATTTATAATAATTTCTACTTCTGAAATAATGAATAGTTCTGAATTTGTTAATAAAATTATTTAAATACAGATATATATTTTAAATTCTTATGAAAAATATTTTGTTATATTTGCAATTTTTCCCGTTTATTTCAGAAATTTGATTTGACTAATTTTAGAGACTAATTCATTATTCCTCTTTCTTCAGTATTTAAGTCCCACCAGGAGCCTGCCTCGGTAGTTTTGACAAATCAGAAATCGATGTCGACAATGATTTTCAAGAGGAAGGATAAAGTGAAAGAGGTTAAACTAGGATGGAAATAATACGAAGTTAGTGACGAGCGTAGCTTATTACTATAGTCGTACTAACATAGAATACTACTATTCTTTGTAAAAGGATGACTTAGAATGATTATAAGATTCGCAATTAATACTTATCAGCAAATGTTGCTAGCCTTGAACGCTAGCAAAAAAAAAATTCTGCACTTATAATTAACTGACTTTCAAAATAGGTTATGGAAATAATCTACAAAACATGTCTAGTGCCATCTCGTGGCAGAAAGTAGGTTGAGACTAAATTTCAGTACGTTCGGGAGAAATTGTAGATAAGCTACCACGAAAACTTCATAAAAATGTTCGATTGTACTGTCAGTTTAATCAATTAATAATGGAGATTATTATTTGAGATTCTTGCTTTATTGATTACATCACCGATTTATAAATACATACTGAAACGAATTAAATGTATCAAATTGCGCTGGTTTTGTGTGAAAAAAAATTGATCAATTCATCAATATATTATTATCGATAATATTATTGACAATTTTATCATTTATTAAATCTTATTTCTCTGTATTAAATTTATTATCGTGAAGATTTTAATAAAGAAATGAAGCAATATTTTCAAAAATGAAATCCTGATCTTACGACACTTCTACACGAAACACATCATAAAAAATAACAACTTATCTTAATTAAATAGTATAATTTAAATTAAACGCTTATGTAAAACTTGGGTTAAGAAACGTAACAAGATATCAAAACATTAGTTACAATGCGTATTAAAAACTTTTATTTGAAACTTTAATTTTAAATATAAATAACAGTTATGATTCGAAACCATGAAAATGATGACACAACAATTAATAATTGGTTAAATAAAATTAAAAATGTTAATATTAACTGGTGAAATTTGCCATGTAACAAATATAAAAAAATGAATAGTTGAAAATACACGAAATAATAAATGAAATCAATAATTATTTGATTTAACAAACTAATTAATTTTTTGATCGTAGTAAGATCGATTTGGTATTTGTAATTATGATTGACTGACTCATCTGTGCAAATGATATTTTCATAGAGTGGTATTAAATCAATTGTAAGTTGAACTATTATTTCTTGAATTAAACGAATACGCAGCATGGACTTATAATACATATAAAAAACTTCAAGGAACTGTTCTATAACCCCCTCATGTTAGTTGCAACGCGATTTATGTCAAATGTTACCCTTTGCGTTGATATAGAGTAGGCAATTAGCAAAAAAAAGTTCGCGATTTTTTTAGTTTTTACAAAATAGTTTTACGTAACATCTGTGTTTTTATTTGCGACCTAAGTTCCCATCCACGATGGAATTTCATTAATTAATTAGCAAATGTAGTAATTTCTATGGATATGGTTAAAAATAAACTTGCGCCGACAAAAGTATCAAGCTTTGGTGTGAAGTCTTCCTTACTCGTGACATTTCGGCTGTCAAAGATTTCGAGGGTAGTTGTCAACTGTTTCATATCAATTCGATGCATAGTGTTTGTTTGTCTCATTTGTAAGGCTGGAAGTGTGTATGTAGATGTATTTTATTGTTTATGGTTTAGTTATTTAACATGTTTACCGTTCTATTGCCTTAGCATCTCTTCGTAGAAGAGCTTCGCTTCGCCTACGAAGTTCAGTTACTATTATTAGAATTTTAAATTCAAATCAATTAAGCGCAACGAAACCAAGATAAAAGAAGCCCAAAGTAGTCGTGAAGTTACCTAAAATAACATGAAAAAATTTAATATAATTTTTTGGTAAATATATACTTTTGTTGTATAAAGTACATATTTATCAATTTTTTATATATATTATTAAAGGAATTTTATTTTTAAAAAAGGCTTATTTTTATGTTCAGAATCTTAAATATCCAAATGATAACAATCAATCAAAGAATTTTCTATAACGAAATGTAGATAGATAAAGTTAATAAGTAGCAAATATTTTTGATTTTGTGTATATTATATATAGTGCATTAAAATATCTATCTAGTAATTATTAATTTCATTACAGGAATATCGATGCCACTAATGATACAGCGTTATGTGAATATGACACGTTACCTGAAGAGCTGACATTTACTTATAAGAGACTAGTGATTGTGATACTGTATTGCATTGGATTTGTTATTGCTGCTACAGGCAATCTACTAGTTTTTACTTCCCTCGCAAGTGGACGATATCGGAAGTCACGGATATCATTGATGATATGTCATCTCTCTGCTGCTGATCTTCTTGTTGTATTTTTAATGATACCTATGGAGGTAATTTAATTTATAATATATTACCAATTCTTTATACAATATTTGTAAAATTATCAATTTTATTTATGTATTATGAATTGAATTAGAACAGAAGTCTGAATCATTATGAACTTAAAACTAGACTAATTTTTTTATGTTATTGTTACAATTTTCTCAATTCATGTCGAAATGACATTATGTAAAACTGGATAGTAATATAATTGTCTCATTTTTCGTATAACGTTATGCGTGTAAAATTTGTATAGTTTTTTAGGTTTAATAATAAAATTTTGGTGGTTTTTAAAAATCG
This sequence comes from Psix sp. ZL-2020, assembly GCA_022817045.1. Lineage (NCBI taxonomy): Eukaryota > Metazoa > Arthropoda > Insecta > Hymenoptera > Scelionidae > Psix > Psix sp. ZL-2020. The sequence continues at coordinate 2,908 of JABFQD010005018.1, forward strand.
AAATTTTTTAGTAGAATTGAAGTTTGACTATAATGATACTAAGAAATTTCAAATACAGAAATTTTTTAACTTTATTTTTATTCTAATGTAATTTCTCAAGCTTATCTTGTTGAAAGAAAATTATCTATTTAGCAGGATAAATAAGCATTTGGCATAAAAAGGCACTATCAATATGATAAAAAAATCGAACAGAAAAAGAAACAATAAATTTAAGGAGGTTTTTAAGCTTTTTATCTGTCATAAGATACTTCACAAGCTGGTAAATTACGTAGTATTATTTAGAAGAGAATTGTTTAATGCAAGAAATTAAAATTATTTAAAAAAGTGTTTAAATAAAAGATGCCCGTAGTAATTGTAGTTCATTAAATTATAATAAATTGTATAAAATAGCTGAGAATTCATTCATTACTTTCTAAGAGAGCTTAGAAAGTAGAATAAATGTTTGAATATGATTATTGAAGTAACAATTTTGAGTCTTAGAATGCGAGAACGATGAGCAAATTAGTTTTATGCTCATATTTTATTGATACTGGTAGTGTGCAAATTTTTCAACTGTGTTTTAAAACACATTTTTTTAATTTGGATTTATTTATTAGTTTAAATTCAATATGTTAAATTATGTAAACTTATGTTTGAAATATTAAATAATGTGTTTAACGTTAACTTTTTTCACCTAGTTTTGTTTATTATTGAACGTGTGATATCGTTACTAGAATTATTAAAGAAAACATTTAAATTATATTTCAAGGAGACGATTTTTAAAACACTAAAAAAATATACAATCAGATATATGTTTATAAAAATATAAAAAGTTCATAAAAACGATCAACTCAACAAATAAAAAAGCATAGATCGATATGAATATTGGATAACTGTCAAATTTTAGCAATTTCAGCCCGCTTGTATTCACAGACGAAAACATCAACTGTCAATTCTGACTGTGATGTAAGAGTTTGATTTCTCCGGACAAGCTGAATAAATGTAAATTCAAAAGAATGATATGCTCAAGTTCAATGATGTGTCCGGGAATTCAATTAACTTTTTAAATTTGTCTTTTATTTATATTATTCATCTTGAAAAATTGTTTCCCAATGTGATTCGAAATTGGAAACACTTATTCACCCTTTACCTTTATTTATCTGTAACTGTAGATTCGTCATTGAAATTTTTGTTCACTCTTGTTTTTGATTTCATTTACTTCATATAAAACATTTAGAGTCTAATTTATAGAATTATTGTTTACATTGTTAAAAATTGCCGCAAAGGAACTAAAAATGATTTCATTTGATTAGGCGTTTCGAATTTTTTTATAATTTTCTCTTCATACATGTAGTCCATATAAAAGTACAATATTTGCTCTTGATATTTATCTCGCTATCTCGTTATGATAGAGCTAAAAGGATAAGAGGTGGGGTCTGAACCTATATTCGAGATTCTATGTTAAATTATAAAATATTTGAAAAATCATGTGGCTTAAGTTTAGTACATGCTCAGAACACAAAATTGTTTTTTTCACATTTAAATAAAATTAATTTTCCGAACTAGTTTTGACCATCAAAAACATCCCCAAGGGTGTTTTCTCGTGAAAGTGCGTAAAGGCCTCGTATGGCGAGATTCTGAGCGCTTACAGTTTCGTGTGCTGTGAAGCGTCTAATCATCAAAAAAATCTAAAAAACGTATCTCGTTATATGAGGCTTTAACGCACTTTCACTAGAAAACACCCTTGGGGTTAGAATTTCGGATTGAAACTTCTAGGCGATATTTTTGAGGGTCAAAATTATTCCGGAAAAGTAATTTTAATTAAATGTGAAAAAAAATTGTGTGCTGAGCACGCGCTAAACTTAAGCCACATAACAATCGATACCTGAATCGTCCTCTACTGAATTCTTGATACTAAAACTGTGCAATAAGGTGTCTAACATTTTGTTTAGTGTTATTGATCACCTCCCTCGTATTCTTTAACTCACAAATTTCTTCGATGGATTAAAATCGTGCTCAAAGGTTGATAATTTAATAACATTTGGTAATTTTAATGCTAAATTACTTTAAAATAAAACTAACTCCAACATTATGAAAGAAATTATTATATCTTATGCACTTTCCTGTTCTAATGTAAAACCTACGAATCACACAGCAACTTCTCACACTAAAAATAATTTAGTATCTTATGAACAGTGCGGCTATCCCGTTATACTTTACGAGCTACAGACAATTATTTATAAAATACCTGTGATAAGAATTAAAGCCAGAACAGTTAAATATCATGATATTGAAAATATGAGTGAAGATCAACTATATCACCTAATCTTAAGTATTTTCTTTTTATCTTCTGAAAACAATATTGACATTGATTCTGCAATATTTTTTTCTGAATACTAATTTGCTGGAAGCAGTGAGCTCCTTGGAAAACTTTAATGTTGAGAAATACACCTACTCTTTTGGCGACTTTTTAAATTCGAATTGAGCTTGCTTTAAGAAATAAATTTAAACTATTTACATTATTTCGGAACTATAATCTATTTTAAGTGTAAAAAAGAAAAATCTTGTCAATCAACTTGTCAGCCACAGTGAATAAATAATTCTTAAATACAAATTGAAGAGCCTTTATTAACAGTATAATCACAAATTGCTTTGGTGTGAATTTAGATCACTTGGTGCTGTTAATCTTGATATCTACTCTAACGACTTTATTGTTTCAGTTAATGTGATCAATGCATTTTTCATTGCTTCTGTTAATCTCATCAATCAATCATTCCGATCACAACTTGTATCAGCTATACCATTTGCGTTACATATACAGGGTGATTCATTTTGAATTATCCACTGGAAAATCTCGAAAAGTATGCGTCGTAAAAAAAATGTTCCAAACAAAAGTTTTGAGAAGAACAAAGACGAGAGTAACTCTGAAATTTCAAATACGGACCCCTAATTTTTATTGCAGATGTGGATTATACTAAAAAAAAAATTAGTAAGTTTTGCTTAAAAAATTTTTTTGATTTCACAATAGAACACACTGCTAACGGCAAAATTAATTTTCTTCTTGAAAAGCAGATTTTTTATTTGCTGTTTGTAATAGAGGGGTAGAACCGATGATATTTTTTCACTATTAACATACAGGAACCAGCTCAACTTCATGTCAAACTATTGCTAGTATCCATCATGCTTTCTGCAATGCAGACCCTTTAGAAAACAAACCAGTTGTGATATTTCATATGTCTTCGCAAAGTTTTTTTCTGTCGTGAATATCAATATTCTACCGGATTCAAAATCATCATCCAAAGTATCGTACATACAGAATTTTTCACGTGATATAAAATGTAAAATTGATGTAACATTAATATTAAGAATAGAAATATAAATTGTACAAATTTAAATGTACCCGCCATAGTGACTTTATACATATCAGGGAATCCAGTCGACTCAAAAAGTGACGTTGAGTTTTCAGGAATATTCTGCAATCTTACTCGACGAACATTTTTTGTCAAATTAACCCGATTAGGTAAATGGGAAAGAACTTTTGTACCATATGTAACTCAGTTCTGAATAACTGGACCGGAGGAATCTCAGGATGCTCAGCAGCTTTTCGCTTAAGATTTCTTTTGAAATGTAAGCTTTCGACTTCTTTTGAATTTTTCGCGTGTCCATGACTTTCGATTTTAGTCTTAATAACTTGAATTCCGCTTTCAGAAATTCTAGCGCATGCGCGAGCTTTACACTCTGGGCTTCCGCGACTCTTCCAATAGATTGTGTTTTTCATTTCCGAATGTTTAATATATACAAATCCTTGATAACGTAAAAAAAACCATCTTTGTCGGTTGGAATTAACTCTGCTATTTTTAAATAGAAAGAACTGTCAGATGAGACAGTCAAACTAACCCGTCAGATTAGATTGTGGTTTACTCTGAAGTTCGTTTCAATTTCAAATTTGTTTGTTATTAGAATTGGAACTAAAGGGTATTGGAATTAAGAAATATTTGAACTAAAGGGTATTGGAATAAGGAATTATTGGAACTTGTGGCCCATTAGAACATATGGATTGAAAGATATGTACCCCAATTGTCTGCATGGTGCTTTGACTCTTACGTTGAGAACCCTTCGATACAATTATTGGGTTGTACAGACCAAGAAAATCGTACGTCCTGTAATTTTAACTGCCTTCCATACATGTGCATTAAAACTAATGTTTGTAGACAATTAATTGGGTCGCTGCTACGCTCGCGCATTCTACGCACTAATACTTAAACTGCGGCGTGGACTATGATAATCCGGTTTCGATTCGGATTGCTTCTGGATGAGGCAACAAATCATATCCCGCATTGATTGCATTATTTGTATGTATGGTCTCGAAAGTTATCCATTTAAAATTGTATCCGACTACTCGACAGCTTCATGTTTCGACGTGAACTACCATCTGACATGCTTAGTGGTCATGGCATTGTATTTCAGGGTGTTGATCGAGATTTGAGCCAGGCCTTCATCACCACTACAATGAATTCTGAGTTACTAAATTAACTCAATGGTGATCAGATATGTTAGCATTTCATGGGAAGCTGAATTTAAGAGTGTTGAGGTGCATCTGCGCAAGATGCCACAAGGTCGGACGCCGACGTATAGGGAGCTTAAGACTCACTGCATGAATTGAGGCCTGTCTCAATTTTCGCCCGCTGACCCCACTCTATAATAATCCAGACAGTCTAGACGTAATCACCTCAGGTCACCTAGTAATAGGGAAGGCGTCTATCGCAATTCCTTAGCCTTCACTCATGCGCACAAACATCGGTCCATGTGGAAACTCACCAATGAGTCAATCAGAGTCGCACAGTTAGTTCTATTATTTTTTTTCATTTTGTTTGCTTTTTTTTATCACCTACAAAGTAGAAGTTGGGTCGTGTGATAGAGATTTTTCCAGGAGCTGATAGCCTGACCCAAGTCGTGAACGTCAGACCACCTCTTCGAATTAGAAACGTAATATTACAAAGCTATCATTGCTCCTTAACCATTGCATGGTTTAAGTGAGTGTCTAATTCCGAGATAGTATTTTGAATTGGGATGTTTATGTTTAGATTTCTGTAAAAATTTGCTAAAAATGTATATATGATTTAAAACTTGTCGGCATCGTATTTCCGTCATGGGAGAAGTTTAAAAATAATACAAATGATAATACAATAAATATTTAATACAATTAATAAAGAAATTTTGACTTAACTAAGTGCACGTTGCTAAGTACGACTTCCTGGGAACCTACGTGAAAGCTCGCGGGCTTTAAGACTTTTTTCGCCGATTGCAACGGAATCGGGTTATGGCATACTGATTGCCATCCCCGTATTACGTGAACAGTCGGTTACAATTAAAATGAAAACTAAATAAGAAACGAATAATCTATCAGTAACGGAACGTTAAAAATAACCGTTATTAAAATATCTTTAATTGAACTTATATATCATAATTTATAAAACCAGAAACTAACAATCCAAAAAAAAGAATATCAATACTCTAATATCCATAACCGATTTATCATCAAATATTCATATATCCATGTCTGTAATTGTTTATTCACAAACCATGACTATAATTTGTTATTCATAAAGATTCAAAGCATTAAAATATCGATAATAAAGCCTCAAACTGAAGATACATGATCCAAAATTCTAAATTCAGAGACCTGAGTGTAAAATCAGTAAAATAGTTACCAAAACTAAAACATAATATAAAATTATATTTTGTACGCTTAATTTGGTCTTACGTCCAAATTCCAGAGAAGAGAATGAAGCCATTCACGTCGAGCTCTTTTATGCTTTTTGGCTCACCAAAAGTAGTTCCAGCAATTTAACAACGCCCCCCGGTATGACGCTCAATTATTTGCTATTTTGCTTGGCATAGGTGGTTTTCCCGGACATGTACATATTCTTGCGACCGCTACGTAGCTGCAAAATTCAAAAGTGTCAGTGCGCTTGCAATGTTCTATTTCTCATGTGCCTTGACGAACGCCAGAGAAACAGCTTTCAAATGGAAAGAATGAGGGAATACCTCTGCTCGTAGCTGTAAAATATAAACTTGATTGGAATGTTATAGCATCCTTCTAATGTATAAAAAGATCGCGATCAGACTGTCGACTCTTTATAATTCAAGGTCATTTCCAATTTAAAAAATTTTAATATAATGAATATATATATACAAAGTTGTTCCTGAATAATAAAAATCAGACTCATCTATCGGTAATTCTTGTAACAATTTTACAAGATAGTATTTCTCTTCGAAATTGTGTTATTTATTTGCAAAATTTGTTATAGTATTTGTCATCACGGTTTGAGATTTTTTCAATATTTCATTGTTTAAAAGACATTGATATTAAAAAAAATCATTAAATTTTATCTAAAACTAAATTTTTCAAATTCAAACCTCAAATATTACCATCGCAAACAACACAATGTAGTATTGTTAACAGGTCTTGATATTCCCCCAAAATACTATACTCTTATTATTATTATAAGATGAAACTTTTGCGTTACATGATGAGAGGACACACAAAGCATGTTAATTAAATGTACTCAAGTAGCCTTGCTATACTCATCAAAAATCGGTGAAGTAAAAAGAAAAATTATACTTTTTTCTTTAAAATGAAAACAATTCAATTTCTGTACAAATTACAAAAATTATGGCCGCGGTTTTGTTAACTACAATCAGGGCGCCTTTGTAACACTAGTGTATACAGTTTTTTTAATATCAGTTTCAATAAACTTAAAATTTATTTGTTTATACATTCATGATTGTAAGAAAGAATGGCGAGAACGTCATCTTTTTTATAGGTCATTATTGTAAAAGAGTGTTTCGAAAATAATGAAAGAATATAATTTTTTACTATTTTATTTTCAGTTGAAAATTTTTATTATCAACAAGGGTATCAATCAAGGGCAAATGAATAAAAACAAATTTATATCATTTCCAGAACCACGTTATGCCTACGTTATTTATATCCTGTACACTAAGAGAAAAATACAGACAAAAATTACTCTTTTTGCACGGTAACTAGAGATAATTTCATAATACGGTAAAAATTTCCATAAACACAATAAAAATTCCTGTTCATTATCATCCTTTTTTCAAGAGTTCACAATAAAATTTTGATATTTAACGGGAATTTCATTTCATTCCTGGTTACCGTGCGGAAACGGTAAGTTATACCTGTATTTTTCTCTGAGTGTAAATAATTTAAATCATTGCATATAGAAGAAATATCATTGTTTACTTCATTGATTTCTTTATCATTTTGTTTTATGTGTTGTATTCCATATTTATTCCATAAACATTTTAATGATTAAAAGTTATTTATTTTATACTTTTGGAAGTTTGGAAGTTTCGATCATAGATAAATTTCATAGCAGTTTAAATATATCAACTCAACCAAGCAACGATGGAATTTTGATCTGATACGATCCTTTGAATAAACGTATGAAAAATTATATTTCTTGACAATTGTTTTATGTATCAGCACCAGAATAGTATTATATTACACTTCAAATATATTGAGCAGTAATGAAATTTTTAATCAAGTATGAAAATTCTGAATGAAGACAATGATATTACTATACTGGATATGTAAAGAATATTATTAAGAATGTTTAATGTACTAAAAATTATATCATTTTTTAAGGCCAAACATTTCTATTTAAATATTCTATGTTTTACAGACAATATGGAACATAACCGTTAAGTGGATAATGGGAAACATAGGTTGTAAAATCTATGTATTTTTCAGAGCCTTCGGATATTATCTATCCAACAATATATTAGTCTGCGTTTCACTCGATAGGTAATATTTTATTTACCTTATTATTTCTGATGAATTTCATCAAACATTATTTAAGTGAACAGTATTTTTTATTCTGTTTTTTGAGCTATGTGAACTGTAAACACCTTGAGTAATATTTTGTATCAATAAATTATCATTTACATGATATGACATACTTTTACTTTTGATGCAGAGAGGTAAATTATCTTACTGTCAAAAAAAAAAAAAAAAAAAAAAAAAAAAAAAAAATAAAAAAGGGCGGAATTTTTAAAGGGTTTTTAAATTTTTTAACACAAACAAATAAAAAATATATAAAAACAAAACACTGTACAAATTTAAACCATACATCTTACAAACTCTACCTGAAAAACAACATAGAACAGCAGATCACGCAACGTTACACAGACAACCACTACACACAAAC
>JABFQD010005019.1:0-11120 GCA_022817045.1 Psix sp. ZL-2020
ATCTCAGCGCGTATATAATGATATCAATAATTGAATAATTTTTTCGAGCTATTTGTCGTCTCTGTAATCGAAATAATAAAATGATTTTGTAATAGTAAAAACAAATGCTTTGTCTTAATTTATAAAATTATTTTTTTCTGAAATACTTCTTTTTGTTTTAAGATTTAAAATTAAAAAATGTAAGACTAAAAATGCGATTACATCAAGATGACGCCGTTTTTGTAAATTGTACAAAAAATAGTTGACAAACTCAACAGCTTCTTTTATGTGCTCTTCAGATATGAACAGAATCACCTTCATTCGGTATACGATGTCAGTTAAGTGATTCGCCAGTCTAGCGTCAACCTATAAAAGAAAATGAAATTTGTTATTTGTTTCTCCATGCCTAGCCACACAAACTCACTTGCGATGTAATTGCGGGTGGCGCGACCGCTGCTGTGCACCGTGTTGTGCACCACGTCAAAAATCTGTTTCCTCAGTAGTTGTGGGATGTATGGATAGATGGTATTAGTGGACATCGATCACTAACATCTCGACGGCGTTGTCTCTCGAAAGGGTGTCGGCAATGTTGTTTTTGAGTCCGGCAATGTGCTGGATGTCAGTGGTAAACTGATCGATGAAGTTCAGGTATCGTTGTTGCTTGGGTGATGCTTTTTCTAGATTCTGATGGAAAGCGTAAGTAATCGGTTTTCTCCATCGTTTTCTTACTTTCGATCATGTGTTTGAAGAATTTTACCGCCGAATATATGGCCAGGAGCTCTCTGTCGTAGGTGCTGTACCGGGTCTGCGTCGGGGTGAACTTCCTGGAGAAGAACCCTAGTGGTTGCCACGACACGGTTGTCCAAGAGTTTGACACCGTGTGCGTTTACTTCGTATCCCAAATACTTCATGTTCGGCTTGCCCTATACACATTTGTTTGTTTTCAGGGTTAGGACGTCGAATTTAAGGCCAGTCAACAGCTGGTCCAGGTGGTCCCGATGTTCGGTTTCATTTCTGGAGGCTACTAAGATGTTGATGTAGCAGTAGATGAAGTCGAGTCCCCTGAAGATGGTGCCCATGAACCTCTGGAAGGACTATCAATGTTGGAAAGGTCAAATGGTATCACGTTGAACTCAAAGAGTCCGAAAAATGTGATGATTGCGGTCTTCTTCCAGTCCTCTTCTGCCATCAGAATATTAAAGTACGCCCGCTCCAGGTTCTAGTTTTTTAAACTAAGTTTGATTGAATAAGATGTCGGGAAAACAAAAAAGAGATCATCTAGATAAATCAGATCTAGAATACTTGAGAAAAAAAAGAAATTATAAAAGAAAATTGCTAAAATAATCTCAAAATGTTCGACATCGAAAGGTTATAACGGAGATGATCTCAACAGTCTAGGTTGAGATCCATAATGTCGACGATCAGGACACAGGTTAATCTTGTTTTCGATTACTTCCTCGTGATTTTTTTTATTGGCAATAAATGGACATGGTTGATTCATTGTACGTTCTGAATTCAATGGATGGCTACTATAATTTCAATGCATATTCAGTTGAGATCCACCATAAAATATCGCTCACGAGGAAGATGATAAGGACTCGGACCGGCTAGTTATTGACAGGTGTGACGTGGACAAAGAGAATGTTTCCCCTAGTGAATACGAGTCAAGTATCAAAAATTGTTCCTCGGACTCAGAATCATCGCAAAGCTCGAATAAAGCGATCTTGGATAAAGAGACAGTGGACATTATTGGTTATGAATCAAATTTAGAGTAGACTGAGGAGGCACACTGAAACTCAAAACTAATCAAGCGCTGGCAACATTAGTCAAAGTATGGCCTGAAAGTCGAGGAGCGTGAAAAAAGCTTCGTAAATATCCACTCAAAGGAAATTATTCCTTCGAAGATCCCTCTTTGAATCCAAAAATAAAACAGATTTTAACTGTAAACCTTTATTAGTGACAAAGTCGTTTTTTCTCCTTTAGATCATGTCGCTCTTTTAATTTGCAACACAACCTGAAACAATTTTTTTTGGATACAGCAAAGTTGAAAGATGTACACTTTGTGAAAAATGAAGAGACTTTGGGAGCTGCAAGATTGGCAATGGTTTGCACGTAAACAATGTTACTCGAAGCCGAAAACGAGATTGACATAAAACAGATTCTGTAACAGCTCTCCCACGCAGATTTTGATTCGGAAACTCTCGACAGCCCGCAAGTCATTTATCCTCCCGGTGGTGGAAAAAGGGTTTAAGAACATATTTGAGGAATCTAAAATAGAAAAACAGCTGTTCGGAGACATTTTAACGAGCAAATTGAGAAAAACAAAAGCACTCAAAATATCGAGCAAAGAGATCTTAAACAAAAAAATTACTAAAGCAGCTCGTAAAGAGTCAGCCGTTAAGTAGATTAGGCTCGTCGGGACACTTTCAGGGTCACACAACACAGATCGTTAAATACAAAGGCTTATCAAGGACATTCAAGTTTTCGAAGAGATACCCAGACAACAAAGGATGTCAACAGAGGAGCTCATTCAATCAGCAGAGGCAGGCGCGAAAGGAACACCGACGAACTAAAGCCAGGTCGTCTAAAATATTTTATAAATGCATGGAGGAGCTTAGCGAACTATGCGATATAGTATATTGGGCTATAAGTTTAAATTTGATATTTCACTCACCTTAACGCGTTATCCCACCGAACTTATTTTAAATAGCGACAATTCAATGTCAGATGTTAATATTGCTATGAAAAAATTATTAGTTTGCAAAGCGATCAAGAAATGTTTAAGTGAGGGTTGCGAGTTTTCCTCGTCATATTTTCTTAACAAAAAATCTCACGGATTTTCTACATTCGTATCAAATGTTGAAAATCTTAATCAATTCATTCGAACAATACATTTTAAATTAGAGGATGGGTGGATCTAATGCTGAATTTATGTCAAACATTGATCCTTTGATCAAGTGCATTGTAAAATGTCTTTTCGATACATGATTTTGTAGAGAAAAGAGCAAGTCTGAAAAGAGCTCTTTTTGTTACAAAAAGAGGTATCGAAAAGATGTCTTTTCAGTGCACGTAGGACAAAAAAATTATTATTTTACAACAATCAAATAATCTACTTCTTTCTCAATGCTGGTCAATACGACGCCGTTTGGCAGGGAGTCTAGAGCTCATTAGAGGACTTATATTAGAAAAGCCATCAGTAATGCAGGATAGTAGAAGCGATAGATATTTACATATGATCAGTGGCTACGCCAACTATTAACCAGTATATCTCGTGAATAAAAGAATAGTTTCGTTTTTGTTTTGATAATAATGTAAATTAGACGACTTCAGTGAACATAATGTTATACATTTTGTGACTTTTACTTTTCATAGTGGCGCGTCATATAGTACATTTATCTTGACAAAATCAGCGTTAGCTTTTATTTCTGACGAAGTTTCAACTAGTCGAAGCACTTCAAGATTATTGAAAGACTTTTTACGTCTTCGTCATTCCTTACAAAAATGACGAAGACATAACACAGAGTATTTGAGTTTAGAACATTTGACGGTGCGTCTATATAATTTATTAGTTATTTTGAACAACTGCTCAAAGTATGCAAACCTTGATTTTTACCATTAAGACTGCATAAAGAATCAAACATAGGTAGATACATCGCTCTTTGAATTCGGCTTTATCAAAATGCGGAGTAGAGCCAGATTATAAACAATATTCAACCAAAAATACTCTAACTTCAGCAGCGTTCAAAAAAGTTATCAATATAACTGTAATTAAAAAGCCACTGGTTTGAGTAGAAAAACTAAGATTTTCTTTCAGCACTATAGCAATTATAGAATCAAAAGAACAATCATTTACTTTAGGCGTTTTTGGCTGATTATAGACCTGTAAATTCTGTTATTAAAAGCTTGTATAATTCTGAGGAACAGGATGGCTTTAAGAAGAATATGAAACATAATTTGCATAATTTCTTTTGATTACTCTATAAAGGTCTACATTTGATATCGTGAGAACGAAACTTGAGATATAATTGAAAATCAAATGACCTTCTGAGTAAAGTTCGATTGTATTTATATAAAAGTCTTATTTCCACGATAGTCCCACTTCTTACTAAGGCTAATTAAAATATCCATCCCAAAAGTTACAGGGTCAATCAAACGTATATATATTATATGTTCGTATTGGCTACAGACATATAAATTTCTATATAGTAGAGTATAGGCCCATACACCTTTTTGTATATTAAAAGGGACAACCGTTCATAGATACAATAACTACCGGACGTGTAAGAATAGCACAATACGCATACATATAAGAAACAATATTCAAGGCCACCAAGCATCCTGGAGTGGGTTTCTGTCCTACGGGTTTTTCCCACTCCATCGGTAATGCCTGGTCGAATGCGGGATGAGTTAGAAGGAGGAAAAAGGAAAATTTGTTACAGAGGGGATAACATAAAAAAGGTAGAGAATGAAATGGGAGGGAATTAGACAAATTTGCGGACAATAAGGAAAAGGAAACACTAACTGTATAAATCTACGATATATAAACCCGTAAATTTTGTTATTATAACTTTTTATAGTGATGTATTTTCCGTCACAACATTTATAAACTATGCAAGACTATCGTAATTCATGAATAGAATAAAAAATGATCAAGAAATGAAGTCGAATAATTATAATTGATACTAATGATTGGAAATAAGGTTAAGCTATACCTTATAATTGCATTATTGAAAAAGGGAATTGAACCGAAAAATAACTAACTTTTCAGTAGTTTTTAATTCGAATTAATTTTAGACGATAAAAGATTTGTTTGATTAGCTTATATATTTTCTGCGTTGACTGAACCAAGAAATCTATAAAATCATAACAGTTTTATTAGACAGCTATGGTTTGACAATATGTAAGTCAGACTTTGCTATGTTTAGCTTTTTGTTTTACAATTGGGCCGTTGACCATCCTTATTTCGAACATTTTTTCAATTCTGGCGCTTGAACTATTTAACTCTCGGGACATCATTTTGTTTATAATCATATTTTTCAGCCTAATAATTGGCTAGAATTGATTACTACTTAATTTGAAAGGCAAAAGAATGCATTTCTTGAAGCAAACCGACAAAATCAGTTTATGCAGGTTCTGCAGCAACTGTCATAACAACAGGCTGAATCGAACGTGCGGGTAACTAGAGTCAGCCTATGCAAACTGATCCTGCACTAAGATTTCTAGAACTTCAAACTCGACAATTCCGCGCTGATCGTCAAATTTAATCTGCACAGGCTAAATTTCGTCAATACAACCAAGATTATTGAAAACAACTAAACCAACAGCCAGATCCTCAACCACAACAGCCACCTAATCAGCAAATTCAATTTCATCCATTCTAATCGTAAATGTAATACATAATGTAAATAAATATATAAATTGAAATTTGTTGTAGACATACAAATGAAAATATACGTATTCATTCATTTTCAAATCATATTTCTTAAGTTTATAGCCGAACGAGATCCATTTGCATCAAAACTATATCGTTTTTTACAATTTATGTTCTATTTGTCTAATGCTCCGATCTGCTATGACCTTGTTCGATGCCGACAAAGTTTTTTGGGCGTTTTGCTACAATCTATTGGTCCCAATGCTGCTTTACCAGTTCATGGTTCAAATGTTGCACAGAAAAATTACATTCCACGGCAGATATGCAAACAAAAATCCTCTATATTCAGGAGCTGAACCAAAAAGACAAATACCACAAATATAGTTCATAGTATAACATTGATTAAATTTTAGTGTCTATATTCGTAATAATGAATTTATTACATTAAAAAATAGTGAATTGTGGTTTTTTAGTTTCTTCTTCTCCTTTCTTGTTCTTCTTTTCTTTTTCAAAAGACCTATACGGGCTGGAGTATTGAAAACTGTTTTTCTAAATCCTACAAATTTACAAACCACATCGGGGGTCAGAGTAGTCTTTTTAAGTTATTTAAAAACCCTATATTTTTCTATAGTTTGACTTATCATTATTTGTAAACAGTATGGCATCTAAGTATATTACAGTTATCCCTTCTTTCGCCCTTTTACAAACTTATTTGAAGTAAGGGTAACATTTTATTCTCCCTCTTTGACACACTATAAAATAATAAGGGGGTAAACATGCAAAATAAACAATAACACTATTTGAATCGACACAATTTATTTCAAAAATAAAACAAAAAAAGTTCTGTTGACACGACCTTGGAAATTATAATGGCCTCTAACAGCATAGATTATTCTATTAAAATTTAGATTAGAATTTTTTATGGTTATCTAATTATTCTTATACAGATTTATAATACTGTTTTGCTATTTTCAAATTGAATATTAATGTACTTTATATTGTAGATATCTTATTTATATCTATGCAAAATAAGTCATTTTTATTTGTTTTGATTTCATGAATCTTTACTCAGATTGTTTGGAATTCTTTATCAACATGATTTATTCATAAAAAAACAAATTTTATTTCGAAAAAATATAAGACTAGAAAAATTTTTCCAATTTTGTACCACGAAATAATAAATTTTGTGGTGAGCAAAATATCTTCTCTAATCCTCATTTATGACAAATATTTTTAGTAATAGTTTTGTGTGAATAAATATTAAACATTATTCCATGGTAATGCTACTTTAAACCAGAAAAACTGCCAATTTAAAAGCAAGCGTTAAAGTGAAATAAAAACAAAAATAAAACAAAATTTGCTGATTTTAAGTACATCATTGAATAAACTAGATTTATTTAATTAAATGATGTTTTTTTATAATTCATAACGATTTTATCATTTCTAACAACTTTTCTGCTCTTCGTAACTTTGAATTTTCTACAACCATTATCGTTAACCAATTTTCTTAATAAAATTATCTTCCTCTTAATAAAAAACTGAATTTAATCTTCTTATCGAGAATGTATTTTCAGCAAGACTATTTCTCTTATTACCGGAAATGCAATCTTTTAAACACTGCAATGAAGATAATGCAATTCTTCTAATTCCATGCATTATGGTTTTTCTTTTTTGATAGAGCTGTTAGAAAACACAATGTTAAATTGTTTATCAAAATTTATGTCGACTGAAGTTTTCATTTCATAATATTATTAACTTTAAAAATGACCAAAATATCGAAACAATATCTACGGATAAAAAGTTATGAATGTTTTGCTTCAGATTCTTCGAAAATATCGCATTCAAATTACAATGGAAATATTCATTGAGTAAGAGAACTTCATTTGCATACTTCTTAACATTTTATGTTTACCTGATATAAGGTAAGCTTTTATTTGTGGTATTAATGTAAAATCTCTATTGTTTTAAACCACAAGGTAATAAAATAGTTTACCTCACTCAGTAACGGAATTTATGAAGAGCTTCGTTTATCGGTAAGTAACATTTCAAATTTTTATCCCCTTATCTTGAATTTTATTGTGGAAGTTATGAGAAGCAAAGTTTGTTGTTCGAAACACCAGCAATTCGTAAAATAAATGATCATGTTAATAACAAAGAAAATATAAAAGGGGCGCCTTTATTAGTAACTTTTATTTCTCAAAAGTCCTTCTATTTTTTACGAAATTTTCTCACTAACGTTTTAAGTTTATTTTCTTCAGCTGTTTCAATACTGTTTTTTTCTAATATTTGTACATTATGTATTTTAGAATGTGTCATTTCTTGTTTGAAAGTGACAGTGATTCTTTCTTACAGTATATAGTATAACCAAAAAAAAAAAATTTTAAATTCGTTTTTTTGTACTTGGCTAGAGACACTACCGTGTCTCTTGATCGACTACTTACTGTATGTCGTTGTCAAAGTTACCGACATGACTAATTGTAAGAATGACATATGTATAATTGTAATGTTCATATTTGAATTTTTATTATTTCACAGGCAAGATTGATTATGCATTTTACAAGTGGAAAAAATTCACGCCATCAGCTTCTTTGCTGATAATTTGTTATTCAAATATATATATATATTAAATATCTTTTCTTAATTTGAATATTAAAGAATACAATTTAGGTTAACATAACTATAGTATGACGTTCTCTTAAATTTAGAATGAAAAAATAATCAAAACTTCATTCTATTACAGGTAATAATTGTGCTTTTGTTTTTGTCATCAAAATGGAAAAGTTTATTTTAAAATTTTTAATTTTTTAATTAATTCAACATACCGATTTTTACAACATTCTTTATATAACTAACATTATAAATGAAATCTTTATTGAAATTGGTAATCGCTGAAAATAATTTTATCATGATTTTAAAATTATTTATCATACTTTGGATATTTGTACTGAAACGGTTTGTTCTATGTTTGGATATATATCATAACTTATAAGTTATAAATCATGTTACGAAACAAACGAAATTCTAACATATAAATTTTTTCAAATAAAAAATAAAGTTTACTACTTCTTTTCATTGTATTTTATTACGTTGTTCTTGGTTTTCTTAGCTGTATATCATTACTTTTTCGTCAAGAAAGATATATCAGTAATGATAAATGTTACCATTACTTTTTACATTGAGAAGAAATAAATATTAATTGTTTTTAAATGTATACTAAATTGACTTCGGAAAGGTTTCAAAACTTAAAATCTACGTGATAAAATGTTGTATTTAAAATGGTGCAACTTTTTACTTCATGTTACCATTATAACCATTACTTTTATTTACTTCATGTTCCCTTGATAATAAATAGATCAATTCTTTTACACACTGCTGGTGTTTTGAACCACAAAATGATACTTTCCATTATTTCAATAATACGAATTAAGATAAGATTTATTAAAACATTGTATCGTGCCTAATTATTATCTTCACATTAAAAAGAATTACTAGGGATAATGTACTTACGGGTAGGGGATACAAATTTCGGAAGTTACTTTCGGATAAATGAAGCTCCTGATAGATTTTGTTTCTTAGCGCAATAAGAAACTATTTTATTACCTTGTGGTTTGAAACAAAAGACGTCTTACGTTAATACCAAAAACAAAAGCTAACCTTACAACAAGGAAACATAAACTGTTAAGAAGTATGAAAATGAATTTCCCTTATTCAACGATAGTTAATAATTATTAATATTATATATTATATTATGATATTAATAATAATGACAACAATAAAATTAATTTCATTATTATTAGACATTAATATATTCCAATGATATTCTTTAAAAAAATCAATATTCTTCAATACATAGAATATTCTGAGTATATTTGAATTATACTTTTTTTATTTAAATTAAAAGATGTTTGGCAAATACATTTTTTGATTATTTTTAAAGGAAATTTAGCCATCTACAACCATAAATAATCGAAAATTATTTTATTTTTATAATGTTCACTTTTATAGTGACCCGATTAGAATTTTTTCAATGTATAGATAACAAGTTCCAAAAATAGTAAAAATACTTATCGACCTAGGATATTTAAATCCGAGAATTCGAAAATCGATCAAACAAATAATTTATATAGACAACTACAATCATTTAAATTGTTCTTTCTCGGTAGTATAAAGGGTAACGTACCCAGTCCGGTTAAACGAGATGTAGGTTCGGTTCCCACCCAAGGCCAAAGAGACAATTTTTTGATTTGTTGTCTAATTTTTAAATTTTCGTAAGTTTGAAAAACTTTAAAAGTTTTTATTTATGATGTTAAGATATGAGAATAACTATGCTGATCGAGAATTCTACAAAAATTAATTAATGATTCATGAAATGATTTGTTCTAGCAAGACACGAATAAAATTGTAACAATATAAATTACACGAAGAAAAACACTTTTAAAAAAATCGTCGAAAAATAATTGTAATATATCCACTATTATTCAATATTTAATTTAAAAAAGGAAAAGAAGGTTATCGTTAAATAAGGGAAATTCATTTTCATACTTCTTAACAATTTATGTTTTCTTGTTGTAAGGTTAGCTTTTGTTTTTGGTATTAACGTAAGACGTCTTTTGTTTCAAACCACAAGGTAATAAAATAGTTTCTTATTGCGCTAAGAAACAAAATCTATCAGGAGCTTCATTTATCAGAAAGTAATTTTTAAATTTTGTATCCTCTACCCGTAAGTGCATTACCCGTAGTAATTCTTTTAGAATTACTTACGTAGAAAGATAATAATTAGGCTTGATACAATGTTTTAATAAATCTTATCTTAATTCGTATTGTTGAAATAATGGAAAACATTATTTTGTGGTTCAAAACACCAGCGGTTTATAAAAGAATTGATCTATTTATTATCAAGGGAACACGAAGTAACGAAAGGTGCACCTTTTTAAATACAAAATTTCTTCGCCCGAATTCCATCTTTTGAAATCATTCTTCCATGAAAATAAACAAGTTTTTGTTTTTGATTTAGCATAAATTTTAACAATCAACTTATATTTCTTTTAAATCCAATAAGAAAACAAATTATATTTTAGGAAATATAATAAAAATATATAATCAAAAAAGTCAGAAATGCAAATAATAAAATAATTCTAAAGAAAAAGAAGGAGGCGGACATGTTTTATTATTCAACATAATTTACAACTTTTTTGCACAATTAATGTATTGTTTTATGATATTATTTGTATCATTTTTATTTTATCTACTTTCAAAAAAAAAAAAAAAAACGTATAATTTGATTTGAAAATAATTACTATAAATTTTCAAGCATAACTTGCTGATTTTTCATCAGTTAGTTTAACTAGTTTCATACATTTTTCTATCTAATTTATATGAGCGAATTCCAATGTTAATAATGGCAACAATGGAAAAAAATTTTCTTATAACAAACGTGACAATAACAGATTATTTTGAAAAATTTTATTTAAAGTTTTAATAACTTCTTTAATTTCGTTACTTTAAATATCTGAGTCGAAGTCAATGTTAACCATAGTAACGGTGTTGCTATAGTTAATGTTTTGTTTTTGTTTATTTTAAAAGTGTTATAATAAAGAAATAATATATAATATTACAATAAAATAATAATTTCAAAAATTTTATTTCGAGTTTTATGAGATTACATAATTATTCTGAATAAAAAGAAATATTTATGAGAAAATTGATTACCTATAAAAGTTGATAATTATGATGTATGATTCATATATATATGAATCATATATTAATCTTA
>JABFQD010005020.1:0-11117 GCA_022817045.1 Psix sp. ZL-2020
AATATTATCAGACGTATAAAACTCATTAAAAACAATATTTTATATAAACAATTAATTTTTATTATTAATGACTCATGAAATGTTCGAACCAATTTTCTCATTTTGAAAAAGCGCGCCAAATGCGAAACAAGACAGAGAAGAAAGTCAGAGGTGAGAAAAGGAGAGAAGTACGAAGGAATTAGAAGGAATGGACGAGCAAGACGTAGCCGCGGAGAAGAACACGGCAGCGCTGGGTGCGCGTGCGCCACGACAGTAGAGGATTCCTTTCACCTCCCTAGATCTTTCCGGCGAATGCCTCGGATGAAACCAACAAAACCGAGCCGCGAGTGGCACGAGCTGCTGTCGCTGCGTTTCTCTGTGAAGTGCGCTGCAGGTCAGCTCGGTCAACGGCCCCCGCATTGCGTTACTCCACTACAACCCTTTACAAGGCCCTTCGGCCACTCGGCCTCTTCCCCCACCAACGTCATTTTTACTTTTCTTCCAATCACTTTTTTCCTCTTCGAATCCTCTCATTCCAATTTTCTCTAACGAGATCCTTCCAATCTTTTTTTTTTAATTTAGTGATCCATTCACTTATTTTGAACCTCATTTTTTATTTCATGTCTCTCATATTCTCCAATTTTGTATTGCAAAATATACAAACATCTTTTCTGTTGTGTTTTTTAAAATTGCATTTTTTTAAATAACTCTGTTATTCGTTTTTCGAGCGCCGAGTTTGAAAATGAAGTAAATGAAATTGTTAAAGCATAAAAGAGCTGTTAGAAAGTTAACTTATATTGCACATTTGACCATTAAAAGACTACATAAAACGAACGATAAAAGTATTCATTCATAAACGTAAAGCTACCTGCAACAGTGACGTCATTGAAAAATCACCTGACGCCAGTATTGATGCATCGTTTATTTAGCAGGTGTCATTTGGACTGTGCTTATGTGAACTTTTGGTTATACGCAATTGAAAGAATGGTTGTGTTAAAACCAAATTTCCCAGATACGAGGTTTCAGTTTTCAAAGACTTGTTCAATGACGGTCATATATATTTCTTTCACTCGCTGCACAAGGTCTTTCTAATGGAACGTATTTTTAATATAACTGAGATATCAAACAATTTTTATTTCTCTTTAAACGCCAGCAATTATGCACACCATATCATAAAGTGTTACAATCAAATAAACAATTTATATCATAAACATCTTTTGTTTCAAATGACGAAATCATTAATGACTACTCCAACTCAACTTATGACTAATAAAAATTACAAGCTGGACGACTCAAATTATTTAGCATCACAATCCAGTCGAATTGTCTATTGTCTGAAAATAATTCTGACTTAATTACCATTTGTCGCGTACATTTGACTTTTGCCATGACAACAAATATATAATAACCAATGGACGGAACCCAAATGAGAAACACCTGGTAATAAAAAATAGTAAAGCGTCTCCTTAAAAAGTTAACAATTAATGGGTTTCACAACGAATTATTACGAATGACGTATGAAATTCGGTACGAAATCGGACTCGTTGACTTATTGACGCGGACAAAAATGGCGACACTTTTTCCCCGAAGCATTTTCCACGTAATCTTGCTCAATCGTTCACAAACGAGATCGAGTGGCAGCGAAGTAAAATGCTCAAACGGTTGCGACGCCGGTTTTTAAAGCAACTTGTCGGCCGGAATTTAAAGGCCCTTGATGAGTGCTGTCCCTTTTTTAAGCAGCTTTAAGACGCTAAGAGCGGAGTGCGTAGGTTTTTCGTGTAGGCGCAAATCATTTGAAGCGTTATTTTTTTAGTGTAATGTTGTGTTTACAATTAGCCGAGGATGTTGCGCGACTTTGCTCTGGTAATAAATTACTACGCATGCGATAGCTGGAGCTGGTCTTCAGATGTTTGAAACATTTTTTCAAGGATGGAATTAATAAATGATTATTTATCATAAATACGCACTTATGAATTTGAAACATGTGAAGCATGAAGTATTTATAGTATAATGTCGGCTTTTGAAGCGTATTTGCGTTGGAAAATAATCTTGATTGGAAAACAGTAAAAGTCAGTATTTTCTAATGTCACTTTACTTGTAAGTCAATTTGGATATCGACACGAAACTTGACACTCGAACAACTGATAAGAAACTATTGTCTATCGCTCTAAATAAACAGATCAGGTGTAAAAGTGTACCAACAATATAATTACACTGACATAAATATTTATTCTGTGTTAATCTGATAAAGATCGTTTAATAGCGATTACGATTTGGCTCTTTCGGTAATGTGCCGCCGCGATAAGCTCCAAATTGGCTCTCATTTTCTTATCAGCTGGAACAATTAACTGAGTTGAAAAATGTAAAACTACTTGATAAATAAATGCCCCGGGGACAACAAAAATGGAAAGAACTTTCAAAATCAAGGTAAGAGCCGTGGTTGAAAAAAGCAAAACAACGCGTACACGCAAAGACAAAAAGTGGAGAAAGTAAAAAAATTATACAAGGTGAAAATCATAAACGTCAAAGGAGGTACATAAAAAGAGACGAAAATAGAGGAGGGGGAAGAGTCCGGTGTTTGTGTGTGGTCATAAGTGGCGCTCTGGAATGTTGAGATGCGACGCGGGATATTCGTACAATAAGATTGGACGGAGGACAACAACGTCGAGGGCGACGTTGCAGAGAGAAAGCGAGAAAAGCAACGGGACCTGCAGCCTATTCGCATACCCATTCACGCTGAGCCGTCCGCGGGAACTGGCTCCGGCAGATCGAGCGGCAGATTCGTGTTCCGTATGTCCTTTTAGGGTAACTTCGGCAGCACATCCCGCCACAGCTGCGCCGGCGTGTGTGATTCATGTTCGCTCGCAATAAGCAAATCGAGCGCTCACCAAATAGAACCAATTTCCATTCACAAAAAGCGAGCGATCGTTGGCCGACGTCAGGCCGCGGGCTGATCCGATTGGCCGCTGACCAAACTAGCCTTTTAATACAAACGAGTTCTAATCCGCTCGGGCGACTTTGATAAGAACGATTTCAAATTTACCGTCTACGAAAAATAGCAGCAAAAAAGCGCTACTTGAAATTACACTTTTCATTGCAAACTGCATTTCAGTTGGAATATTATTTTTGAATTACGATAAGCTTGGAGAGAGGCGTTTGCCTTTTTAACAACCAGTAGAGACAGCTTTCGTTAGTTTTCGTTTGGACTCATTTTATTTGTTGCCATAATGAAGTCGAGCTGGTCATTTATTTGTGTTCGATTAGGTTGGAGAAAAGGTTGTTGGGACTTTGTGTGAACAAAGATCTATAAATGATAGTGTAAAAATAAACACGCGTTATGGGCCACGAGGAAAACGAGCGTGACTGAAGAACATGTGAGAACGATTCGGACAGAGCTAATGGCCGGTCTCGAGCGTTCAGCCTCGTGTGAGTAATCGGTGAAATATCGTTTTTGGTGCAACTTTCCCGGATGCACTGAGTGACGACGCAGAGGAAACTTCCTGTACGGCTGCTATTTCTGCTGGACTCGTACGTACTCGCGTCTGTGTCGGTTCGCGGTCGAACGAGGCTTGGCACACTTGTGTCTAATACCTCAATGTTGCGCTTGAACCTGTGGTGACGTTTTCATTATCAACTAACATCATCTGCGTAATAAGCTTGCCATTCCATCAAAACAAAATGGCTCTTCTCACTTTTCCCATGAGTTTATCCTATCTCTCTCTTTCTCTCCACACGAACACGAGATCAATTTGGATGTTTGCTTTTGAGATTTTATAAAAACGATTTGTTAGTGAAACAAAACGATTGTGTTTTAGCCTACCGGAAAACCGTAACCTTGAGTGGCGAATAATTAAACCTACATTTAGTTATCACGTTGAATACGATTACTTTGAAAATATTATATAATTAACACGTTGAGTTTGCTGTAAATTATTGAAATTAGTTCACTGGCGTCGTAATGTACGATATATCGCACTTTACTTGATACGCTGTCTCTGTAAAATGACACGTCTGTTACAAGTTTTTTTAGAATCTCTCATGAAACTGACTTTCATCAATAACTAAGCTCGAAGATAGCGCACATAGAGAAGAAAAATGTGCATTCTTTGCATCACAGTAAATTTTAACTAAATGGAATTTCATAACTTTTGCTGCGACACAACAAATTGACACATTTTATTCCTTTTTACCAAGAATGGTAATCGAGAACTAAATGTCATTGCAAATAAATACGAAAACATGACAATTTGTTTGAAGAACTGGAATGTTAATTCACGAAAATGACAATAAATTGAACGTGCGTTCAAAGACAAACGTTGCGTTGAAATGGTCACAATTTCGAAAGGATTTCCATTAATCCTCCAAAATGACGTTTTCTCTTAAAGCAAAGAGAAACTTGGCTCTTACAAAAAGCCGTCAAATCGAAAAGCAATTGGTTAATTTATAGAATCGGTTTAAAAATATATTTGGCTTGAAAAATCAAAGTCAAACAATAAAAGTAATTTCCAACAGAAATAACCTGCAAGCGCAGCAGTCGAGATCGTGAGTATCTTATTTTCCCGAACGTGAAACGTTTGTGTAAAATAAGCAAACAAGTTGGGCGACTGCGATGCATGAAAGCGCGAGATTCCTGGAAGGAGCGCACCCCGAGTCGAGATTATTTAAACGACGATTCTCAGCGCGCCGAAAGAGCTGCACTCTTTCGGCGGATTCTCGCTCATTAAAGTGGACGGCGAATGGTTGGAGTGCATTTGACAATAAAGAGGGAGCATCGATTAGAAAATGAATCCGCCTGGGAGTCGGAACTGAAAAGCCAGCGGGTTTGCGTTCGTGCCAATAAGGAATGCGGTCGTGTTGTTGGGCTCGGTGTTGCTACAACGGCCAGCAGCCCGAGAGCGCAAGGACGGTCGACTCAACGAGAGAATGTTTTTCTCGCGCATGCGCCCGAGCGAGAGCACGCACGATCGCGTATTCCCGCAGATGCTTCGAGCTTTTTCTCATTCGGTTGATCCACTTGTCCGTTTTTCCTTCTCACTCCCACGTCCTTTTCAGTTTCACTTCTTTCCTCCTCTTAATTATTTTTAATTGCCGCCAATCAATCGGCTCATTTTTTTGCCGGCTCAAAACAACCAACTTTTCTGGGTTAAAACTGTCGCCTGTGTAATTCGATAGGTCTGAAAATAATGTTGCGAAATCAATGTCAGTATGGTTGAAACTGCGATTCGGGCGGCCGAAAATAATTTGATTGAAAAAGGAAAAGACATCGGTGGAGAAAAATGCACCAGTTGAGTATGCTAATGGCTCGTATAAAACTAGTCGCGCACACCAAGCTGAGTTTCCACGCGACATTTCGCAACTTTTCGTGTCTCCTTCTGACGACCATATAAGGACATTTGCACAAACAAAATGCCAATCAGCGTACAATTTCTCGACAAGACATTTTGTAATGACAATAATCATGTGCTCGCTTTAAGCCTACAACAAATAAAGATATCACTTATTCATATAATCCAGTAGAAACCGTGTTTAAATATCTAATACTCTTTGACTATGTTTTCGCAGTTTTTCATTTACCCAGCACATATTAAGTACCCTGAAAATCGCAGCTTATTTTGCTTAGAAGAAACAAATTTTTCCTAATTACATTCGAGCGTGACGAATACTCGACTTCATTCACGCTTAAGGTAGCATAACTACTATTGGCTTTAGCTCAAGAAGTTACTTCAATTTATGTAACGCATTTTTGAAAATACAAACACTGATTACGAGAAGATAAAAAAAGATAAAACTTCCATGCAAATAACCACGCAAAATTCAACACAATGTTACTATTGGTATAGTAACCTCTCAACTGCCTCGCGCATGCGCGTTTGTACATTGACAAATCAACAAAACCTGGATTCAAAAAATCGTATATTTCATTCGTCTCAAATACAAATAAAGTCTCATCTCCAGCGTCACAATTTGCTTGCAACTTTGTTTCTAGTTTGACTCAACTACTCGCGTCGCAGATGTGCAACCTTAAATGCCCGACTCTCCGTAACAGCTACATTTTCCCAGCATTTCGCACGAGAACTAATCATATTACATTACAGCGCGCGCGATTACAGTACAGCCGCGTCAATAGTATTAGTGCCGTTAGAGCCGAGCGACGCGTCAACGGCCTCTGTCGAAAAGCCGCATGAAAATTGCGCGTTTTCGAGGAAAGAAACGGTACCATCGCGCGGCTTACTTTCGAAGCCCGAAGCCGGATGAGGCGCAAATAAAAGAAACGGATTTCACGCGTGCGATCGTGTACACGTAATGTCAACTGCCCACGTACGCTCGCGTTGTCACAAAAAGGAACGACAGAAAAATGAGCGAACGCACGAGCTTTCTCCAGACTTTCCAGCGGACCAAAACGCGTTCTCCGCTGACCACGTCGTGTCCGCGCGACATTTCAATTTCGCCGCCACTCACGAGACACAAAATCTCGTTTGAATTCAAACGCGAAATCACATTTTTTGTCCGCCGGTAAAACCAGTTGTTTGTTGTTTGTCAATTTCCGTTTGACTGATAAAAAAAAATGGTTCAATATTTGGGAAATTCGATGTCAAACATGTACTTAAGATATAAACGACACGCGACTCAATGCAGATAACTCGATCTTGAGTGTCTGTCATTGTAGTCTTGTTATTTATCACTGATTTTGAAGATAAAGTTAATTGGCCGACGAAGAACAATCAGAAAAGTTATCTCGCAATAAAAGAACGATGGCGCTGCAGGCGAGCGAATTAATTAAACAAGCCAGTCGAGATAGCGAGAGTTATTGTTGTCGCGTTTTTTTCGAGTTCGACAAAGTAACCAAGTCGCGCGTGCATCGAAATTGAATCCGCGCCTCATGACGAGACTTTTCGAGTGAAATTCTTCCGTTGCCAATGAGAGCTGCCGGCATGTTTGCTTTGTAAACACAGAAGCGAGCGCGAGGCTTGATAACTGACGAATCTTGTTCATGTACGAGCAACAAATGTATCTCAAGACGGAAAGCTTTTTCTTTCGGAGGCTCTCGCTGGTAATCATTGACATTCATTGAACTCATTATCAGCGTTTCAGCTAAAAATATGAGACGCTGCATCGCATCCCACACAGCTAAATCCGCGCGATTAATTTTGTAAATGCCTCCAAGTTGCTTGGGAATGTTGTTTTCGTGATTTTTGTTTTATTCATTGCAGAGTACATTTGGTCATTTGTCTCCATTTTAATGTGACATATGCACCTGAATGGCCAAACGGAAGTAACACAGTGATAAAAAGTCGAGGATCGTGACAGATATAGCCGTTCATATCTGTTTCCAATCACGACTCCGCACGACTCATTTAGTATTCCCGCCGATCAATCCGCCGTTCGGTCAAATCTATATTCTCCTCATTACTTATCCGTTCACAGGCGAATCGTTTTCAAAGTTACGCAAAAGTATTTGTGCGACTCGTAATCCCACTTGTATCAACAATATATAACCAGACATCACCAAAACAAACCGACCGTCCTGTAAATGGGAAAACCGATTGTTGCGAAGAGGAACAATTTGGAAAGCCAAAATAGGAAGTCGTTATTATTGACAAAATAAACATAGCGCGACTGCTTAAAATTAGACATAGGAGAGAAGTGAACTACGAATGTAAACAAAGTGCGAAGGGCAAAGGCGGCCGAATTCAACAATGGACTGACAAGTGAAGTCACGTGTGTGACAGGACCGACGCGCAGAGGTCGGAACGAGCGCGATCGAAGGGCGGATTGGCGCCATGATCGGTTCCCGCGAATAAGCATCCCTTGAGCGTTGTAAATAAGAGAGTAAGCTAAAAAACGGTTCGAGCACTTGAGCCAACGTTGCGACGCGCGGGTCGCGCGCAAAATGGAGTACTGAAATTACCTTCGTCTAAGAGCCGCTCGACGTGTATAAAAACATTGGGGAAGGCGGCGAGCTGCTTCCTGTCCTTGAGCAACTGTGACAGATAGTCCGCTATACTCTGCGTGGTGGTGTTGGTGTTATCACACATGTCGGCGGACGCTCGCGCGCAACAAGTGATAAACGTGGGTGTCACGGGCCTGCCGCTCGCTGCGCTCTCGTCGGCACTTTCGGCCGGTGCTCCGCGCGCGCTTCTCCGTCACTGCCTGCGACCGTCGCACACACCAAACAAACAAAGACCAACGCGCGCCTCGCTCCCGGCACTCGTCAACAAACTACCTCGATTCTTCCGCTTCTTCTCTCCCACATACGACAACTCTTCCGCCTCGCCAATGATTTTCCCGACTTTAACGCGGTCGTCTCTCTTGTGCGCGCCGTCCTTTTTGCTTTTTGGCCCTCTCTTCTTTCGTTCCTCTGTCTTTCTCTAGTTCTCTCTCTTTCTGCGCTCTGTTCCGTATATCGGTCCGTCTTGTTGTTCGTTCAAATTCGGTTTGCGATCCGACGAAGCTTGCACTACGGGACACTCGGCTCTACTGCAAGCAACAACATTCTGCACGTTGCGTCCAAGTTGCGAGCCGTGCCCCGGGAATGCGCGCATGCGCGCGCACGCCGTTCAACGGACAAGATAGATCGCGCGCCCTCTTCACTTCTCCGCTCTCGCGCAGGCTCTCCTCCCGCCCACTACCATATACGGGCTCTGCGCACGGAGCGCCGCGAAACGCGCCGCTGTGTTGGTGCGCGCGCGCACCAACACCGATCCGCCACGAACGCGCCCGAGAGCAAAGACGCGCCGAGGCGCCGCGCCACGACACGTCGCTCTCCGCCAAACCGGGCCACGGCGCAACTGCCCTCGATTTTCACGACTTGCCTTTGCATTTTGCGAAGGTCAATTTTGTTACTGGGCTCGCTTGGGTTTCTATTTGGGCTCGAGGGTTCGGTCAATTTAACAGACCTCGCGGTTGAGATCACTTTCGCGATTTCCGTCGTGTTTGCAGATAAGCTTTTTTGCCATTTATTTTTGGCGCAATCGAGTGTATTTAAGGAATCGGTCGTTTGTGATATTTTAAATTAAAATACATATTTCTAAGTACATGAAAAATACAATTTTAGTGCGTTGAAATTCATTTCGAAAAGTTGAGTGCTTATAACGATACAACAATAAATAACTCAAATATGTGAATTAAAAAATGTATCGTAATCAAAATTAATTTCGAAAATTTAAAATAAATTCACATTTAACTTTATTGATTTGATAATAAAATATCGTAATCTTATTGTCAATAATATTGTAAAAAAATATTTGTTTCTCTTTTACAAATTGATATATTGTGATACTGTTTTTTCAGTATTTGGAACATGAAAGAAATTTTGGCCGCTAAATTGTTGACCTTATAATCTGGACACGTATGACTTGTTTATATTAAAATCAGTATTCAATTCAGCGATTGGCCATTGCAACCACTAATTCCTACATGAGTTCCGAACATGGTTCGAACTTTATCCAGAAATTCTCCACAATCATGAAAATTCAAGAACATGTCTCTTGATTTAACTATTTAATAGTAATCCGAACCTGACCTAAGATGTAAAAGATTAAAAAATCAAAATTCAAATCTCATCTATCTTGATGCGGTAAAACCAATTGATCTTAGGAATAAATAGTTACTATGAGCGAATCTAAAAAAAACAATCATCTAACTTTAGCGATGACTTAATCTATGTTGATAAAGAATTATTTAAATGCAAAAACTCAGGTCAAACTATGATTCAATAACATTGAATCACTATACAAAATTGATTGAATTTAATTTTTATATTTATTTTTATTTACTTATATTTCAAGCATTAAAAGCATTAAATAAAAATAAAATAGTTATTCTTTTTTAGATATTAAATTTAGTCAGCAACGAGATTCAAACTGAAACCTCACAAACACTAACTTGTTTAAATAACAAGTCGAACGCTTAATTTTTATTAAATCATATTAAATTACTTAAAAAAAATTGATAATTATTGAATTAATTAATTCAATATTTTATTTTTGTTTATCTATTATTTTGATATAACATAAGCGATAACGTACCGAAAAAATTGCTTTTTTTAACCAGTTTTTTCATTGCAGAAAAAACTTACTGTAATCACTAACGAAATAACACGGTACCTTCTGCCTTATTTTCATTCAATACATTCTTTTGTATTTAGCCGCAGTGATACTGCAATTTTTCATGAAGTTTAATTTATCTTATATATGATAAGAATGTAAGTTGTTCACTAATCTTTAGATACTAATTTAATTAAAATTTAAAAAGATACGTGTAAGGCAAGGCTTGAGAATAATGAGATCGTGTAATAAAAGTTAATGCAAAATTGATCATGAAAGCCAAGACGATTAAATTTGCGACATCTGAATATGTTTATGATTTAATGTTTACTGATATCTATGAATAAAGTCTTTATTTTGTTAAGTTTGGCTAGTTAGGTATCGTTAGAAGTTTATTATGTCAATAAAAAAGAAGAAATAATATAGATCAATTAAGTTTATCTTTAGTCATAACCAGACATTAAAAGAACTTAATTGATTAACTGTTACCTTTAAGTGTTTCGAAACACTTAAAAGGTAATCAGTTACATTTTTAAATGCGACTGATTCAATTTGAGATATTATGTATAATTTAATTTATTTTTAACAAAAAATATATAATTAGTTTTGTTATTAAATCCTAAACCCCCCCCCCCTTTTCTCTAAACCAAAACATGAGAATTATTATTTCCTCCTGATGAAATAAATGATTTGGAAAAAATAGAAAATTAAAGATCGTGGCTTCGTTAACCTAAATTAGTCCTGTTGCTGTTGATCGTTAAGCTTAGCAAAGTAGAGAGCGCTGCAAGTCAAGAAGAAGTCTGTGCCAAAACATAACCTTGTAAATTGGTTTTTTTCTAAGATATAAATACTTACAAAAAATTATTTTTTAATAATAATTTCAACAAATCTATCTATCGTATGATGGATTAAAATGCTTGAGATGATTTTTCAATTATTTTCATATTGGCCTTGTTAGATATTTGTTAGCTTCATTTACTTTGTTGTTTTCTGATTTAAATAACTGATATAGTACTTTAAATACGGTTAAGGTGATTTTTAAAATTTAATATTGAAGTGTTTAGTGCCTTTTTATATAATAATATTTTTGAT
>JABFQD010005021.1:0-11117 GCA_022817045.1 Psix sp. ZL-2020
AAATAGAATGTTAATATCATTAGAAGTACATAAAAATACTTTTTTAATTAATAATCATAATACTTTTTAAAAAAAACAAAAATATTACATTTATTTTTGTATAAAAATAATTTCATTTTATTTTGTTCTTTTGGTTATTATAATATAAAGAAAATATTATTTATTGATACAAGTAAATAAATCACAATATCTAATGAAAAGAGCATATAAATTAACTGTTGTTAGTTTCATAACAAAAAATACGTTTAAAAGTATTAGATGCGAGAACAATTATTTTTTGCTCATGTTATTAATGCAAGGTTCAACAACGATTGAAATTGTTTCTTTAAAAGTGACTGAAACATTTGTAAAAATAAATATTCTGTGATGAGAAGTTTCGCTATTCATATATATGCCATTCAATTTCGAATAATTTTCTTTTGGAAATTGTTAAATTATGAAAAGAATAGAAAATAAATTGTCAAATTTTTCACTGTGAAAATAACTTACTTACTAACAATTTTTTTTGTTGCGTTGTCAAATAAGGAAAACTTTTTTTGTATTGTTTATTAAAATTTTTCCTTTCATGCAAAATTGTAATTGACTAGAAGAACATTTTGAAGTGTTTTTTAAATTGACTAAAAACCGTACAGTCCTAGTTGCAGTTAAAAATTGTGTTATATACTTCTTGCTTAATCAATAAAATACGGCTGCGCTAGATGAATTCTCACTGGGAAAAACGTTTTTAGATTATAATAATCAAAATATCGTTCATTTTGCATACAATTGACTAGTATTTGAATATTGACTATACATTACGTAAAAATAATTTATTATTAACTCAGTGAAAAAAAATAGAACAAGTTAGGTTTATTTTAAATATATATGAAATCGTCCAAAAAGTCACTAGTGTCTATGTATGCTTAATATTTATGACATGATAATTTGCGAATTGCAAGACATATTATTCATAATAAATTACTTTTTTTTATATGTATGTGATATTTTTTTCTTTTCCCTCTGTTTTCACTTGTATTTTAGTGCGAAGCAGAACCAAATATATGATTTGTTATTAAGTTTGAGAAAAAGCAAATATGATTTCTGCAATTTATTCAATGGTAATGATTATTTTTCAAGTAAACAGTTAGACAAAATTAAAAACTGTTATTTATTTTTTTCTCAATTATACTTTGATTTTTGCTGACTATGATTTGTTCAATCATTTTCAATTTCTCATTTTCAAAAGAGCATTTTTTGATGAATCGCAAAATTTTGCCAATGCTTTAGATTCATAACATGCCTTTTTCAAATGTGCGCTTTGCAAATGGTTTGGCATTAACTCATCACCGGCATGTGGACCAGCATCCCAATATCCCATTGGTAGCAAAAGTAAATCCACACACTCACACACTTAAGAAACCCACTGAGCACGTGGCATCGTTAGCACTGTCGTCCGAATGACACGTTTTGTCATAAAACAAACGCGTCGGCCAAACAACGAACAATCGGTGGCAACATAAGACAAGTTATTTGATAAACCTCCTCGTACGCGAGACGCGGATTAAATATAATAGAAGGTGGTATAGGCCTTGCGATGCTTGGTCGGCATTGCCCGCCGTGCCGTCACGAGTTCTTTTACAGAAGGGAGGGGGCACATGGGGTCTGTGCGCGTGGGAGGGGTGCGCGATCAAGAGGGCCGAGACTGTGCCAAGCATAGCTACACGTTGCAACATAGCGGCGTGAAACATGGGGAAACAGCGTAATGATCGATGGGATTCTGCGCTGTGCGCGACGTGGGGAACTCCCCACTTGCCTACGAATCGCTGGATCGACACACTTCGTTGCGCCTGCCCCACTCTTTAAATCAGCCGCGCCGGCTTTTGTATTGGTGGGGGCGAGCACGTGGTGGAGCAAGTGGGTTCAGCCGTTCTTCGTTAGATGTCGCTGTGTTCGAAGTGACGCTGGCGCCATCTAACAAAGTAGCGCTGAAATTGCTAGTAGAGCGACCGAGCATTTAATAATGGAGTGCGTTTGTGAATGGAGGACTCGCGAGTTGTTCCATTGCATGATCTTGTATAATTGGGTAATCATTTTGTTTTATTAATGAAAGTGCATTTTTTCTATAACAGTTCATTTACATACATTCAAATATTGTGATTTGGTTTTCAAATGTTATCAATTTCTGTTTTGTTGTTTACATGTGGATAAGTTCAATCACTGTTTTGCAGTTTATTATGAGTAAGTATGATTTGCAAGAAATTTGTAATAAAGTTGTAGTAGTCGTTGATTAGAATTATCGCAAAGCAAAATAGTTCTTAATTGCGGAAATTCTCATTGCAGACCATTAAAGAACTACAATGGATTAGTTGTAATTTGTTTACAAAAAAAGTCGAGAAAAAACTGATTCTGTAACTAGTGGTGATTATGATACACAGCAAATAAAAAAATATAATTGTTACATTGAGTTCATTAATGCGTGTTTGTACGCATAAATTGATACTCGTGGATAATTTTCTCAAGACACGAAGAAAAATTGCGAAACGCAGAATGTATGTAAATTTCAATTATCGATATTCTTTCAGTTCTCTGAGGCCACATTTTCAACAGCAGAGTTTCCCAAGGAAATTATCCAATCGACCAGCATACGAGACGATCTGCTAATAGAATAATAAATCTTAGTACAATAAGTCATTGGGACTAATTAAAAGGTAGACGTTTATCGGATCGACGCATCGTTGAACACTGATTGAGCGCGCGGCCGGTCGATCTCGAGCAGTACTACTTTCAATCTTGGAAACGAGCATTGCCACATCGGTGGGGTACTTTTGTGCCTAATAAACATGAAACATGAGCAAGGAAGAAGGAGGCTTGTGGCGTCATGGGCGCGGGGATCGTTATATAATTAGTCTCACTTGTGTTCGCAGCGGGTCGCGCCTCGTCGCTACTGTGCTTTATAGCTCGAAAGTAGTGCAAAGCACGGTAAAGCAATTGATCAATATAGCGCCAACAGCCCCTCTTTGGCTCACTCCCTTCGTGCGTTGGCTGTTGCTATCTCCGTCTGACTTATAGCGAGTAAGCAAGTTCCAGTCCCAGTAGCAGTCCTGATCCCACTGGTGGCGCAGAGAGAACGCACCCTCGTAACAAGTTTCTTACTCATCTTTTTCGTTCAATAACTCTCCATCCAAGATGGCCACCGCGGTCGTCCCTCATTGGCCGTGGGAGGGGTGGTAGTCGGTTGATTAAGGGGTTGGTGCCGAGCAGCGCTATGGGGCAGGGGGCGCGGGTTGGAACAGTGACGCCATCTATCTTCCGTAGCCTTGGCTCGGCGTAACATAAGGCAAGATAAATTGCAGAATCTCCCGGGTTCTTGAACCTTTCTGGCAAATTGCATAAGAATATCCAGGACCTCCCTCGGTCCCGCACCTTCCACTTTCCCTCGCTCTCTGTCCTTCTCGCAAAGTCTCGCGGCTCCAATGGAATTGGAATTAACTCGAATAAATCACCCCCGAGGCTCTGGCCCGTGCGCTGAGAGAAAGTTGAAATTTTCCACCCGCGCTTGTCTCCCGGGATTGGTGTACTTCGCGGCAAGAGTCACCGACTCGAACCATTTGTACCACTTTCGATCTTCGATCTTCTGTTTAAGGCCGACACGTCTATGTCTTTGATTGCACCGCCTTGGAGCATAATTTATGAAAAGCCACGACCAAATATTGCCGTAACCTTTGCAATTGTCATTCAATGTATTCCAACTTTATAATTGGATAAAGACAATTCCTTCGGAGGGACGAGTCGGCGTTGGCTCGTATCTTGCAGGTGAATAAATGGCACATTCAATGACGAACGCCGCCAGTGCCATCATAAATCGTCGCGCAGTCAGCATTTCGTTTTAAGTGGTGAAGCTCGACGCAATGGCACGTGCGTCGCTGTGTCAAGAGAAAGACAAAATGGTCGGGAAGACATGCGCTGGCCATTTCGGGAGCCATAAAGCAGTGCTGGCATCTGACTGTGTTCGGGATAACAAACGAAACAAAACACAGAAGATGGAGAGCGATGAGAGCGCGCGCGCGTGCAGCGGCCCATTGATCGAAAGAGTGCGTCGTATAGAAATGCGCGAATAAAAAAGCTTACGTAAAAAGGCACCATGACAAAAAACACCATAAAAAACCTGCGATTGTCTCAGCCAAGTGATTCAATAACTACTTTGCCTTCATCCGCGCGTATCACATCAAAGACATTCTCAGTCACATCATTTTTTCCATTCCCATAATCGGTACATTCTTTGACGTAATTCATTGCAAAAAGTGATTCAGATCTTCATTATGAAAGCATGTAATTTATCATTCTAGAAATCATGGTAGTCAGTAGGAAAGAATATTTTGTATAAAAGACAATTTGAACCAATAATAATAAAACGTTAGAAATGAGGCATTTCGATTGAAAAGGTATAGCTGTTGTGCGGGTCAGTGAATCTGAAACCGAGCTTTACGATTTGTTTACTTCGCAGTAGGTTATGGGACCTAGTTATATAGCCATAGGTGTGCAGAACCATACGATCGCAGCTATAAACGCGCCAGTTATGCGCTCGTAAAGAGCCCCTGCTCCGCGTCGCACTGCCCGCCACCTCGTAAAACTCTTGTTTTACGATCCCCACCTATCGTCGAAGGTGCTGCCACCAAGTCGTGCGGCAAACTTTGTCCACTTGACCGTGACTGCGTTGAACGATCGCTCAAACGACAACGTAAACGCTCAATAAAACGTGAGCTCTGGTTATATAAACATACTTAAATTGCTCGACCAGATAAATCGGTTTAACTGATCGTAAATGACGCCTAAATTATTATAGCGGTACTTAGTTTAGATGATTATCTATTATGCCAACCAACAAGTCATCTTATCAAAAGTTCATGGTCGTGTCATATCATGAACTATGTGTTCTGAGAATTCTAATGGTGCTTTTCATCCATAAAATTTTCAATACATTTTTTATTGTTACTATTACCAGAATCATGTCAACAATAAACAAAAAAATTGTGTTAAAATTAATTTGAATATTTTTAAAAAAGTTATACTACATATTTGAAAAAATGAATTGATTGTTTACATGATAAAAAATTCGTAATGTGTTAGCATTTTGCTTGCAATCAATGTATTGAAATTAAAAATGAAATAATTAGTTTCAAAACATGAAAATGATTATGAAGTGAAAAGTATAAAATGATTTGTAGATTGACATGCGATTAAAGTTGACAAATTGAAGAGTTTGGACTATTAATGGTAAATCGAGGCATAATGAGTTTGTCGCGACTTAAGCGGCTAAGTGCAACGGCAGACAGCAACGGTGCTTCGAACCGTAACTACGTCACGCGTTCTAGACACTCGATGACGTCAGGGACGAGCTCGCACGACACAGAGCGATGACGTAGATAGAGGAGAGAGAAGCGGCCAGCCATGCTGGTTGGGGAAGGAAGAAAAGGGAGCCATTATAGAAGGGGCGCGACTAGGCTCTGAATCCTCCCCACCGACCGGCCCACCGAGGGAACAGCTGTCAGCTGCGTCGAGCAGCGGAATCTACGTTTCTTTCTTCTTTCTCTTTCCAGAAACACGTACATCGTAGTCGCGCATCGGTGTCTCTTTCTCCAGGCGGCTTTTCTTCAGAGCGCATCTTCTTCTTCCGCGGCTGGCTTTTTGCGCGTTTTTCTTTTAGAACATTTTTTGTTGGCATCTCCTGTCCTGCTCGAAGCGTCCTAGGTTCACAGACAGAGCCCAACAAGCCACCCACCCCAAAGTTAAAATATTCCGGTGAGCGCAAAACGAGAATAGCTTGTGAGAGTTATGGTCGTTTCTTGGACTCAAATAACTCTTTAATCCGCAAACGCGTGCACGTTACACGCACAGCATCCCTTTCTTCCTTCGTCCCTCGGATTCCTTTCTTGCGCACACACCTTAAGATATACCTTGCTATTTTCGTCCGAGCAAAAGAAGAATCCGGCTCGGGCATTAGCTTTCCCGAAAATTGGCCCAAACGAACGATGCACGAAAAATAGACTGAGATGGATGAGTCCGCGGCAATGACAAACGGCGCTAAGTTAATGCAAATAGCGCAAACGGACGTGAAAAATTGTGCAAACACCCGGCAAAAATTAACAGTCGGGTCCGGCGCTGTCTGCAACGTGACTTTGCGCGCACACCCCGCACTTATCAAGATGGCAAATACTTTTGCGCGCGACCCAACACACGTATGCAATCACGTATAATTGAATTCACGTTTTCGTTCGTCTCGCTCGCACCAAGAGCGGACACATCCCGACGGATGCTCACGCGAATTAAATATCAGTCTTTCGCGTGTACAGGCACGTGCGTTAGCCGGGCGTCACAAAGATATACGGTTGCGCTAATTTGTGATCCATGCTCTTATCCATTATATTAGGTAATTTGTTTGGTCTTTGCATTTGTTTTTCCTATAAATGCCTCCTCCAATTTATTTCTAAGATAAATCTCAATCCTTTATCTTTTTCATTTATTTGCAGCTTTGCACTGACGTGACGTCGAAAAATTGTCTGCTCGTGTTCGCATGTAATCCTGACTGATTATGAGAACCTGACCCAATTAGAAGCGACGCTCATAACATAAATTTTTCTCGCCGATAAGATACTTGCCGACTTTCCTCGCCGCGTCTTTTCAAAGCGATATCCAACTTTTTATTCGACTGGATGCAACGTTTCAAGTGGAACACGTTAACGCATCGTGTTCGACTCACGGTGTCCCAACACAGCGTGTGCACCGAAGCATATGAAATACGCGCAGTGTAGTGTTCGTTATCTATATATTAAATCATGATTGGCAAGCGAAGAAACGGCCAACTGTTGGTATACCTTAAGAGTACGAGCACACACTGCGCTGGTAACTTTGAAATCCGTGTTCGCAAACAAATAGTCTAGAGCCATTTTTTGGCGAACGCGACGGCTTACGAAATCGACGATAAAATCGACACGATACACTGAAAAAGCTAATTTTCGTTCGCCGTCGGAATAAATACATCAGCGATGGCACGATCAATTGCCAGCGAAATGTAAATGATTTACAATCGCGATTGTGTGAAACGCGTTTCAAATTGCTCTCGCAGTCACTCGAATTAGTACAGGACATGCAAGTAATTTAGTATTGAAAAGTCAGTGAATGAAATGCCGTTAGATATCTGAGCAATAGCTTATTGTCCGAACAGGTAAGAAGACCACGAAAAGCTCCAGCGAATGAAATACCGAACAAGGTGCCAAGAGAAATGAAAGAAGAAAAAATGAAACGACGGCAGGGATATAAGGCAAATGAGAATACGCAAGGACACTGCGAGGGATTGCCGAGGAAGATAACAAGCACACCGTTGTCCTATGTTTGAAGGTCAATGAGTACATGGAACTATGGGGAAAAGACCGTAGTCGGTCAACGCTGAAACCATAAATCCACGCTTGGCGTTTTTCGGCTGTAAAAAATAAAGGCACAGACTCTTCGAACTTGCAATAGGCAGACCTCTAAAGAAAGACAGAGATAGGGATAGATTGTCGATGAAACAATGCGCGACCAAAAGAAGAATGTCGTCCGTCGGCCTGTCTCCCATTTTGCTACAAATGTCCAGCTTAGACTTTGCCGATCACAACTTCGACCGCGACAAAAGTTAATGAAAATCAAGTACCTGAACGATCCTTCAATCTTGGAATTCCATCATTCTCTGAACATGTTGAATTATCATATTCTTCATTAGAGTATTTATTGAATGTGTTTGAATCAAAAGGTCTGCAGTTATATCAAAGCACATATCTAGGACAATAAAGTGATGATGAAATGGAATTTATTTTGTGTCTTATTGTACCTATTAAAATTATTCATTCTTACATAACTGCACTGTAACTTCTGTATTGTATATAGATCCAAGTGATGAAAATTCAACAAACGTCTGTGGTTGCTTATACTGTTGGAAAATAAAGTCAACGTGACCAATGGCTGTAAATTCTTTTTCAGGGTCGAATGACGGTACAAATGTGTACCTGTAATAGATTTAACACTTGATGTAGCCTGTCGTAAAAAGTGTCGTCTTAACGGGAGCGAACAATATTTCTTATGGCAGGTGTGAATTCGACTTAGTTTTTTCATTCATTGAATGATCGTTCTCGATTTCTTGCAAGGCGTAAAATAAACCTCTGAATGTTCTCGTTAAGAAATATTAGTAACTTGGGAAACAACAAAAAAAGAAGTTGCCGTAGAAAAACATCACAGCTCTATGAGGCTGCTAACTTCTTTAGAACAAGCACATTTCCTTTTTTACGGTTACTTCTGACCAGTTCTTCAAATTTCAACTTACAAGCACGATTTGATGATGTGTCGTAAGATAATATGAAGCAAAGTTCACCTCAAAACTGGAGCACAATCTTATTTTCGCTCGCGCGATTTCAAAATTTTTTATGCGTGAATTTATGTGGAACGCAAATGATTTATTGCGCAAAGAATAAAGGCTACGAAAAAACACAAAATTTCGGCTTGATATATAATTTCGAGAGATTGTAAATTCTACGTTCAACCTCTTTATCATTCTCTACTTGGGGCATATTTCTTAGAGCTTATATAAATAGAAGAGTATGTATTCTTTCAGTAAATAAATAATATCAGCGAAAAAGTTGTGCAGATTGTAACCCACGTTTTTGATGTTATTTATCAAGACATTATTCCACAGAGCATAATGTGTCATTTTGTATAATAAATTGAATCGATGTCAAATATCGATCTGATGCTAAGATTGATCAAAAAAGTATTTGAAAACAAACGATAATGCTAATTAACTGCGCCTATTTTTAAAATAAGACAAAGTTAGGAACTGAAAGTTCGCTGCAAAGATGAAGATATCGCGCGTTTCGTTGTCGATACCGGATAGTATCCTTTATCGATATAATTGCGAGATAGCGCGAGATTTATGGATCGCGCTTATTTCTTCGATGTATCGCTCTCGCCGCGACGACTCGTGTGGGTAAGGCTTTGGTAGATGGCGACACAAACGAGGCGCTTTAAGTAGCTGAGGGAATTGCCACAGCAGCGCTAATGTCACCCCCGTGTGAAGATAAGAAGCTCAGTGCTCCATCCCTCTCGAGCTGTCCTTGTGAGTTATGAGGGTGATTTTTATTATTCGCGTTGCCTCCGTTCCGTCTCTGGCCTTCTCTTTTTCCTATCTACGATAGTTTCGCGGGCGCCAGCTCCAGGGTACGCCAACTCCCACCGGAAAAGGAAGCGACGGGGTTTGAAGTCACTCTCCTCAACAGAGCGCCGTTGCAACAAACTCATCTCGACCCCTCCCGCGACTAAAAGTGTCTTCAAAAGCCCTAATAAAATCTACTCAAAAGTTTCTACCAGATTTACAATACTTACTGGAAACTTCAACATATGCGATTCAGTTGCGTCTTTTTACAACTTACATCTGTTTAGGCTTAACATTTTTTAACGACGCTTAGAAAATGCGTTTTTTAAAAACAGGAAATTGAGTTTCCCGAGGTAGTAAATATTTCAACAAGGATACAATCTGGCGTTTTATTGTTGCAATTGGTTTTTTCGACACATATTTCTCTCATTCTCATATGTTAATAATTTCACATTTTCATTCATTTGTTTTTATGATGTTTTATTATTTGTTTTTATTTCAAACAAAAACTTTCGTTAAAATAGAAAGATAACTATTTTTAATTTCATCATTTTTAAATCTCAAAACGTTAAATTGAATAATAAATAATGTGACAAATTGATATTATTGGTTTAATATACGTGGGAAAAAACATTACACTGCTTCCGATGTAATAATAGGTTGTTGAAAGGTGCGAGTTTTTATACGATTAGTGAGAAACTATTTACGAGAGTTTTAGTGAATGTAAAAGTGTTTAATGTCAGTGTTTCAGAGCCATAAACTGACTGAAATGGAAGTATCGCTAATCGGTGACGATTTGAAAGAGCTGAGCTGTAAACAACGGTATCCTAATGTACTCAACCGCCCTCCGTTCATTCGGACGCGCTTAGTCACGTGCTTTTCGCATGTGCGAAAAGCATACATGTGCAGAAATCCGCGCCCGCCAACGCGAGCTTCAGTAACATCGATACGTGAAAGGGGCGAATAAGGGTGGAGAATTATGACGCCGCACAATTAGCAGTTCGTGTGAGAGAGATCGATCGATGTCCCGAACATTCATCAACGCCGTAATGCAAGACACATATCGAGCTTATAATGCACTCGACCATTTTCGCCGATTTAGACACTCCGATTATTTATTTTCGCTCATAGCCTCTCGAGTGATGGTTTATTTTTTAGAATTACGCCAATTTTAGTCCGAGTACAATCATAATTAATAATTGATTTTTGTAATGGAAAATACATTTTCAACAATATTCAAGTTAATTTATCAACAAGTTTTATTTGAAAATATATAAATAGTTTTACATAAATAAATTGACAAAATACATTTGATATATCAAAAATATATTTGTAAAGTAAGTAATTTAAATAAATTGCTCACTTTATTTTGTTGAAAATAATAATACATTTGAAAATTTAACATGGCAGTCGGAAATAATTTTAAAAATGTATATCTTAATTTTAAAATGTCATTATTTGGAGCCAGAATTTCATGCAGAATATAATTTGAATCATGCAGTAACTAAATTTTAAAACATAATTATTTAATATATGTTTTAAGTTGTAATATGATTTTGACTGTATCTTATGTGTCATTTTAAAATAATTAAGAAAAATTATATGCATATCATTTAATTATCATCTTTGTTATATAAAAAAAATCATCAATCTTAATGCAACACAACCGTAATAAACATTTACATTACTAATCGTTCTTTATATAGTATTCCTTCTGCGAAAAAGCGTTCAGGGAGTTGCCTTAATGTGTGTTTTGTTTAAACGCAATAAAATAAATATACACATATAGTGATGATATTTTTATATTAAAAAAACATTTTAATAATTCCATTGAATTGTAATACTTTTTTAAAGCATGCAAGCAATTATTATTTTGATATAATAAAGTACAATAAATATATTATTTATATTAAAAAATACTAAAAACAAAAATATAATTAAATATAATAGATCACATATC
>JABFQD010005022.1:0-11116 GCA_022817045.1 Psix sp. ZL-2020
CATCTGGTCACGAAAAATCCATTTGTGCTTCAACCTTTCTACGAACGAATAGGTTTTCCTTTGTTTGTTATCTTCAATTTTTTTATAGATGTGTAATAAAAGTTAAACCTTGTAGTTAGGTTGTATTTCCGCATTGTG
The DNA here is from genome assembly GCA_022817045.1 of Psix sp. ZL-2020. Lineage (NCBI taxonomy): Eukaryota > Metazoa > Arthropoda > Insecta > Hymenoptera > Scelionidae > Psix > Psix sp. ZL-2020. Next base: position 139 of record JABFQD010005022.1, read on the forward strand.
TTTCAAACTACGTGTTTCACCTTTTCGAAAAAACTATTTGACAATACCACACTTGTCAAACTTCGAATGAAATTACTCTGGAGGTATTGCAGAAAGTTACAGATGAAGTTTATTTTCGGTTAGGACGTTGTCAAGAGAAAGGGGGCTATCAATTTGAGCAAGAGAAAAACTGAAACTGGAAAGAGGCAAGGGGACTCACTTGAAACAAGCACCCCAATGGTGAGAGGCAAGGGGACTCACATGAAACAAGCACGTAAAATCCAAATTTTTGACGTAGAATCCAAATCTGCAATAAAAAAAGGGGGTTTCCATTTAAGATTTTGAAGTTGCCCCGCACTCCACCCCCAGGGGTGGGGGTGGGGGGATCAAGTGTGGTATTGTCAAATAGCTTTTCAGAAAGGTGAAACACGTATTTTTTGTTTTTTTGATTCGATGTATATTTCGCGAGATATTTGACCGTTCCGGGACTTTTGGGACACCCTGTATAAATCTGTTATACGATAAAAATTGAAACCACGCGTTTTTTTGGAACCATTCGAGTATTTATGATTTCATGAAGAGTATTGTTTATTCATCATCTAGACATTTTTCTCATCGCAGCTTTTTGATTTACAATTTTGGATCATTAAACATATGTTCCAAAATGTTTTTAGCTATGGAGAAATCGGCGTTCCTTCCAGGATAGTTTACCCGCCTATTTCAGCGATTTGGCTCTGAAAGCCGTCATAACAAAATAAGTTTGCTGTCGGTAACTTACCACTATGAGCTCGTTACCATGCAATAAGTGTCACTTATTTGTTAGTTTGTATATGTCCCGACAGGACGTAACACCTCCCCGCGTAGTTGGAACATGGGTGTGTAAACAAACATGGTTCAATCAAGAAAACACAACTGTTCTAAATTTTTAGTTGTTTCACGCTACAACCACTAGGGGCAACAACAACGACAACAACAAAACTTAACTTTTATGACATAATGATTTAGTGGTCCGAATTGGTGTCACGTACAAAGTATTGTCAAATCTGGTATAACCTCAAAAGTCAAATGGATTGTCGAAAGATGTTATTTTTCCAACTCTGAATGAGAAAAAAAATATAATAATAATTTTTTGATTAATAACTAAAAATTGGAGAATGTGGAAAAACAATTAACAAACATTTGTGTTCAAAATGTTGAGTTAAATTATTATACTTTTTTTTCAAAAAATACTGGAAGAAAGAAAAACTGTTTCCTTATCGTTTTAGATTTTTGAGTTTTGTCATTAGACCACTTAACTTTCGCAATGTACTCTAGCCTACTTTGTAAATTTCTTGTGTGAAACTTTATCAATTGAAATATTTTTCTATTCTGGTTTTAAAATGTCATTTGAATATTTTGTTTAAAATTGTCATAACCTCGAAATTGAGTGGGATGTGTCGTAAGGTGCCAGTTTCTATACCTATACGAATTTTCATAGTAGTGACGGCTCGAGTTTTAAGACAGTTAAGGTAACAACGAAATATTTCATATTTATGTGTGAAAAATGGTAAGTTGGTGTTTTGGCATTTCTCCCTTCGTTACCCTAATATTAATTAGCTTTTGCAACATGATCTAACTTATTCTACACAATATCATTAACCGATGTGATTAGATTGTACGTTCTTTCGAATATTTGACGCAATGATTCAGACTGATTATATAAGTCTTGATTCGATACGTCGAGCAAATTGGTTATCCGTCTTCCTTCGAGTGAGAATCGATGACCTGGTCACTTAAAGTTCCAAGAATAAAATTATAGTTTGAAACAAGCTGTTAATCTTTCAGAGTAAGGATCGCTTCCAAAAACCCTTTTCATAATGTTGCTTTCTGAAACTTAATAAGATTAATTCAACCTTAAAACTAGGATTTTAAGTACAATGTCACTTTTCTGTGACCTTAGTTCGCTTAAAATGGTATATGAGATAGTCTAACTCTATCGGGTGTTACCATTGCGGTTTTTATTTTATCATAACGAGATATCTTATACCATATTCCTGTACCTAAGGGTGAAATTTCTAAAACTTCATGGGTTCCTGTGTATTGGACTTGTAGTTTTTCAGTTTTTCGACCATGTTTTACAATTACGTTGTCTCCGATCTTAAATTCTTTAACATTTAACTTTTTATCATAACGGAGTTTTGATTTTTAGGGAAAATCAAACTCCGAGGGAAATAGCTCGAAATTCGTTCCTTCAGGAATACTTGTGTTATATGAAAACATAGCAAGCTCGATCCATTCGTCCCAATCTTGATCACGCTGAGTGTATTGCTTCAAGTATTCTACAAGGACGTGATGAGATCGTTCTAAGCTTCCATTCGATTGCGGATGAAAGACAGTACTACGATATTGATCTATTCTAAATAGTTTCGCCATTTGTTTTATTAGAGCGCTTAAAAAATTAGTCCCCTGATCAGTGAGTATTGCTTTCGGGGCACCATGTATACATATAAAACGTTTTATCAATGCATGAGCGACTCTACTCGCTTTACCATCTGGTAGGGGTATCGCAATTGAAAATTTAGTCAATAGTTCCTATATTGTTAATATTAGTACATTTCCGTTTACGGTTTTTGACAATGGTCCTATAATATCCATAACCACCTTTTCGAACGCTGTGCCTGGTGTAGAAGTGATCATCATTAGTTGTTTTGTACGCACGTGAACCAACTTCTTTAACTGACAGGGTAGACAACGACCTATATAAGTTTGTACATCTGATTTCTATTTGGCCATATATACTTTTGTCTGATTCTATCATAAGTTTTAGTCACTCCTTTATGACCGGCATATGCGCTATTGTAAAATTCTTTTATAATACCCTCCCTTTCATTACTCAAAGGTTCCTTAATAGCTCCTAAACAAAGAGTAATTTTTATATCTGTGTCGCGGAATTTTCTTGTGATTAATTTATAAATCTGTGTCCAATTAATTCCCTTTACATTAGGACTTTTTGCAATACTTATGGATTTCAATCGCGATTTTTCGAGGGTTTCTCTTAAGGAGATTATACCTCTTCCTATAGTTATCAAAATTACTTCAAGGCTTCCTTGAGAATCAATTGGGATCGCGAGATGGATTCTTTTTCCGTTGTCGTATATACTAATATTATTCTTTTTTATATCATTAAAGCGGTATTTCTTTACGTTCATGTAATCGTTCGGAACCTATATCGGCACTATTTCCTTTCAGGTCTATAAAATAAGCCATAGCTTCTTTCCGCATATATAATTGATCGCGAGATTCACATATATTAGCAGATGTTAATTTTTCTGTTTGAATAATCTCTTCTTCATCGTTGCTAAATGATTCATTTCAGTTGTCACTCATAGATTCTTGGTTATCGTCAATTATATCGTTTCCGTATTCGTTGTCGTATATATTGTTATCGCATTCGTTGTCACTTATTTCATGTTCGCATTTGTTATTGCTTATATTGTTTTCGCATTCGTTGTCGCTTATATCGTTTTCGTATTCGTCGCTGCTCATATCATGCAAATTATCTTTTATTTCTTTCAAGGAGTTCGGTGTTGATTCATCAAAATTATCGTAAGAATTTTTACAATCCATCTCAGTGAAAAAAGTTTTCGTTCTAGATTCGCGTAAGGTAGTCTCAATTTTCTTTTGTGATGGGTTTATTTCATCTTCACTAAAAGAATCTATGTCTATTAGTTTTCTTTGGGGTGATTGAATTTTGAGCAATTTCGTTGGTTTCTGATAAGTAGTGTATAATCAATTTAAGGGGATAGTCTATAAAGATAATTTTGAAAAGATTTTCAATTGATTTCTACGTTCTAAGGTACGGAGAATGTGTTTTAATTTTGACTATACCCTTTTTATTAAACTCTAATGGGATAGTAATTATATTACTTTCGCGCGTTTCGATTATGTTTGGTGAGTTGATTTCAACGTCTAAATTTTCTAAAAGGTTTAGTTTTTCCAAAAGAATTTTATCCGATTTGCAAAATGGGATGTTGTTTTCTGCTCGAACAAAAATCAAAATATCGGTTTCAGTTGGATGAATCGGTTTGTCTGATTCGCATATTTCCAATAATGATATATCGCGGAGATAACTCTGATTTTCTTGGTCTGTCGTATACCGAGTTAAAAAAACCGGGGAAGATAACCCATCCCCCCTTGAAAATTGTCTATCACGGGGTTACGCGACAGTGCATCGGCATTAACGTTTGTCTTTCCAGCCTTATATACGATAGAATATTCATACTCTTCGAGTTTTAAATGCCAACGGGCTAGTCTTGAATAAAGGTCTTTTCCAGTCCTTATGCTGACTAGCGGTTGATGATCTGTCACAAGTATAAATTTCCGTCCATCTGAGTATGGCCGAAAATGACAGACGCTGGATACGATTGCCAACGCTTCTTTTTCGTATGTACTATATTTTTGTTCGCTGTTTGTTAACGTACGTGAATAATACGCAACTGCTAAGTCTTTACCAACCGTTCCTTGGCTGAGAATACTACCGATCGCGATTCCGGACGCATCGGTGGTCAAAACAAAAGGTTTATTAAAATCAGGATATTGTAAAATTGGTCCATCGCATAATACATCTCGTAACGTCTAAAAAGCTTCTTCTTGTTTTACCGTCCAATCAAAAGGAGCATCCTGTTTTAATAATGATATCAATGGTTTTGATATCCGCGCAAAATCGCGGATGAATTTCCGATAATAACCTACTAGTCCTAAAAATTGTTGTTGGGCCTAGGAAATTCCTTTACGGCAAAAATTTTTTTGAGATCCGGTTGAACACCCTTTTCACTCATAATATGACCTAAATAGGTCACTTCTCTTTTGAGGAACTCGCATTTATCAGGTTGTAATTGTAACTGTGTATCGCGTAAGCGTTCCATGAGCCTTTTGAACTTCTTATCATGCTCTTCTAAAGTAGAAGCATATAGGACTATATCGTCCAAATATACAAAAACTTCAGTTCCTTGCAGACCTACCAAGGTTTGATCCATCAATCTTTGGAAGGTTGTGGGAGCATTTTTAAGACCAAATGGCATACGATTGAACTCGTAATGTCCAAAAGGTGTCGAGAACGCTGTTATATGCGCATCTTCAGGACTCATTTCTATCTGATGGAATCCCGAGGCCAAATCGAACACAGAAAAATACTTTGCTGTCCCCAATTGATCCAAAATGTCTTTTATATTGGGTAATGGGTACGCCTCGCCAATAGTTTTATCATTTAGCTTACGGAAATCTAATACTAGTCTCCATGTTTTGTTTCCCTTAGAGTCTTCCTTTTTTGGGACTAGCTATAAGGGAGTATTATAGAGTGAGATCGATGCCTTAATAATGTTATTTCTTAACAGTTCACCCGTTTGTCTATTAATTTCTTCTTTATATGAATTCGGGTATCTATACTGTTTCGCGGTAATAGGAAGATCGTCGGTTGTCGGAATCTTATGGGTTACTCTGTTCGTAGCTTTGAGAAGTTCACTTAGTACGTGAAAGCGATCAAGATAAGGTTCAATCAGTCCTTCGACTCGTTTCCTCTCATCTTCACTCAAATGTTGTAACCTCAATAGCGATTTCACCTCATTAAATCTCGTTTCATTAGTCTTTACCGGTACTCACAAGATTAATGCTATTTAATTCATCACATTGCCGTAGTAAATTTTCATTTAGGTTCAGTTTTTCTTCTAAAGTTTCTTTCGGAATTCCGTTTAAATGAATTATATCTAAGTAGTTGTAGTGTTTTGGAGTTTCAATCTTTTTCGTTTCGCATTGGTATATTTCGACTTCGGGTACACTAATATCTATAGCAAAATTATTTTCATTAACTATTCTAACGCAAGCCTTATCTCCTACACGCATGACTATCGAGTCTTCTATGTATACGTTTTCGCACAATTTTCTCGCTGAGAAGTACCCTTCTGCTACATCCGAATTTGTAACATGAACAAGGGCATTATAATAGCTATTCGCTGGTAACTCGATTTTTTCTGGTATGTAAAATGGTATTGAGGTATCATCGATCTCCAGACACCCTTGTTTGTAATTAATGTTAGCTCGGTAAGTTTTAAAAAATTTATCTCCTAGTATCCCTGCTTGCTTGATTGACAAGGTCTCATCTACGACGTGAAAAACCGTGTCATAGCCTAAGATTTTGGCTTCTATGTAGCCATAGGTAGATATCGAGTTTTTAGTAGTACCGTTCAATCTCAGAATTCTATCTGTTAGAATTTGTTCGTTTGTCAGGTGTCCCTTTTTTATGATGTTAGGGCCCGCACCTGTATCCAACATTAAGTAAAGATTGGTTTCGTCATCTCTAGCGAGTTTAATTGTTGGCGATGTTTGAGCGTTGCTCAATTTAATCCTCGATTAAATTGAGCATCCTCGATTACTGGAATTTCACGAGATTTAGGTGGCGGTTTGTTACTTCCCTCTGTTTTCCGCCGTCTTTCAAGAGGGAATAATTGTTTTCCAAATCTTTCAGTTCGGTTTTCCCAGTAGTTGTTTCGGATTTGTTTTCATTTCTGTTTGGCCCGCCCACTATAGCAAAACAATCGCGAGCCAAGTGACCGCTTTTCTTGCAATATTGGCATTCTAATGTTTGATTGGCATTCTAATGTTTGATTGGCCTTCAAGCGGTTTTCTACTTCGTGACATCTATCGGCAGTGTACCCAATCTTGTCGCAAAATTGGCAATGCCTTGGCCGTTGCATTTTGAATGCATATATTTCATCGAAGTCAAGTTCACTTTCTTCTGTCATTCTCACTTTATCTCGCTGATCGTTACAAAGATTCCGATTCTCGTTTCATGCACGGGCTGGGTGACTATATTTTTCGCATATCTGGCATATGATTTTATTTCTCAGAGTTTTTGTAAAACATATCTCGTCGCTACTATAGTCATCGTCTTCGTCTTGGGTTAGACGCACTCTGTCCTGTGTGACTTGTTTCCTGTCGAACCTATTCTTCGATGGTCCACCTATTATAGCATAGCAGTTTAGAGCTATATGGCCTTCGCGTCCACAATATTGACACTGTTGTGTCTGCTACAATCTCATACGATCTTTCGCATCTGGGCAGGAGGACGCAGTATGTCCATTTTTATTGCAAAATTTACAGCAATTGAATTTAGGTCCAATTGTGTAGACATCTTCGATTTCAAGGATGAACTCGTCGTCTTGTGCGAATCTCACTCTATCGCGGCGCACTTCATGATTAGGCGGCTCATCGGTTGTCATGGTCTTATTCTCGAGATCGAGTACTTGTTGGAATACATTTTCGAGGGTTCCATTTTCATTCAAAAAATATCGTAATTTTTTGTTCAGTCCCTTTGCGAACGCTTCCATAGCATCGCACTCGATTTCGAATCTAGTATTTCAAGGACAATCAATTTTGTATTGTGCTTTGTAGGCGTTGATGATATCAAGCCTGAGATTTTTTATCCTGTTGTAGAACTCAACCGTTGGTTCGTAAGTTTTTTGTTTAGTGTCATGCAACGTTTTGCGCAATTGTGATACGGTTTCTCTTGGAGAGTAAGCTGATTTCAAGCATTCTATCAGCGCATTGACCGTTTTAATTGTCATACCACGTATCAATGCTCGGGGATCTTCTTTTAATTTAGTTTTTATCAATTTGACTAAATTTTCTTCTGCAATGGCAGGAAGCATATCGCGAGCTTCTTGACAGCAAACGAAAAATTCGCCAAACATCCTCTGGCGTCCATCAAATCGAGGGACAACGGCTAGGGCATCTTTCACTCCAACCATATATTGTTTCGGAGCATTTCCAGAACTCTATCGGCCGCAACTATCGTTGGCATCGTAGTATTCATGGATGTTTGGGCTCCTCAGTGTTTGCTGTCGCCGATATTCGTTATATGAATGTCGTGGTCCAAACATTCCATGATTTTTATTTTGTTCGTCCCTTTCATGGTGTTGCCGCCAATTATTTTCTCGCGTATAACGTGGTCTTTCTCCAATTCTATGTGACGACATGTTATGATTTATATGGGGATTATTTACAACTTCACGTTCGAAATGTTTTGGATCTCTAGAATAAAATCCGGGGTTTCTAGAGTGGGTGTTTTCAACTAACGAATGAGGAATGGTTCGTCGAAACAAGGCTGGTCTCTGGTTTGGATACATACTCGTAGCAGGAGTAACGTAATGAGCATGCGAATCTTCATTTAAGGGATCCGAGTTTGACTGACGTATTGGTATAGTATCACTAGTTAAAGGATTAACCATAGGGGTACTGTTATACTGACAAAAGCGACGCGTTTTATTTTTTGAAATAAGGTTAGTTAAACTATTATAAGACGTGCTTGGTAGTTTTCTATGATTATTTCGCTTAGCTATCTCTTGTACATTGTGTGTACTAGAATAAATTCTATTTAGTGGATTTGGAGAAGTAGAATTACATGTGATATATCGAGTTGAATTATTTAAGTTTGGGGGCGCTGTGGAACTACGATTCAACGGGAGTTCTCTTTCGGATCTAGGCGACTGGTTATGATTTAAAACCGTTTTATTGTTTGAAGAAGCAATCGATGATAAGGAGCAGTCTACCGTGAGACTATCGATATCGTTGATAACAGCGTTGTTTATAACAGACGTATCGGCTACAGAGTTATTCGATGTACTAGGTAAATTACAATCATCTAAATTATTATGGTTTTGATGTTTCTTTGCTGAATTAAAAAAATTTTTTTTTCACGATTCGTATTCTTCACAATACCTAAAGTGTTAACAACCGGTTCAGAGTTACTCCTTGTTTCGATTAAGTTCTTCTTTTCGTTACGGGTTTTATTTTAGTGTAGGAGTTAAGGGGACAAGTGAGGAAAATCTTTCAAGCATTGATGAGCGCAAAATGGATGCTGAAATTCGTTTTGCTGCTCTGATAGCGGAACATAACATCCCGTTCCAAGCAGCAAAAGATTTTCTAAGCTTTTTTCAAAATGTGGAATAAGACCTCCAGATCTTGAAATGCATGACGATGGGTCGAACAAAGTGCAAGGATATCGTTTCTAACGTTTTAGCTCCTGTTTGTACAGCGCGTACCGCGGAAAATTTGCAAAATCCTACATTTTCTATATTTGTTGATGAAACTTCAGATATAACGAATGAAAAATGGATGACGTTTCTTGTTCGTAACATTGATTCACAGTCTTTGGACATTGAAACGAAATTGGTGAAGTTAATTAATATTGACGCGACCGATGCTAGTGCCGATAAATTGTTTAATGTTTTTAAGAATGTAATGTGGAAACACCAAATTTCGTTCACAAATATCATCGCTCTTTCGTGTGATAATGCCTCGTTGATAATTGGGAGTAAGTCATCGTTCAAAACAAAGCTTGTAAATTTTGTGGCGGTAATTTAATCTCTTTGCCTTGTCCGTGTCATTCCGCAGCATTAGCCGCTAATGCTGCCTGCGCGGAAATTCCTAAAGAATGCGAAAATTTTATTCGCAAAATTCCCTCTTTTATTTATAATTCCCCTAAACGAGCCCGAATTTCAAATCATTTCAAGAGTGTTTCAATGAAACTAGCCGCAAAATAACGAAGTTTTGTGAGACTCGATGGCTTACAAGGCAGCATTGCATTACAACCATTCTGGAAAATTGGGATGTTCTATTACTCTATTCGAAAAAACTGGTTGTGAGCAATAAACCAAAGTCTGCAGTGAAACTTTTTGAACGCATGGAAAATCCAGACACTTTTGCGTATTCTTTGTTTTTAGAATATGTTCTCGGGTTTTTCAATCGGTTCAATGATTTTTTCCAAGCATCTGAAACAAGGATCCATTTGCTTCAAAAGGAGTCGAAGAAACTGTTGCAAGACATCTTGCAACATTTTACGAAAGCTCCTCTTTTGAAATACATGGATTGTGTCCGTCAAATCGATTTAGCAAGTTCCTCAAATATTCTTGATTTGAGTGCAATAGATTAAGGTACGAACTGTAACGATTTTCTCCGCGACTTAATTAGTGATGGACAAGTCCAAAAAGTCGAAACCATCAAAAAAACGTGTTTAGACTTTTACGTTACAGCTGCGCAAGAAATTCGTCAACGATTACCCATCGATGATCAATTTTTGAGCAAATTGAATGCATTGGATGGACAAGTAGCTTTGTTCGATGTAGAAAGATGTACATTACTCACCGATGGACAATTTTTTTGTCAAAAAATTGGTGAATTGGATTTAAATGACTTGGACAAAGAATGGACAAATTCAAATCTAGAATTCTCATGCGACGAGAAAAAGAAACTAGCTGCTTGCAGTTTCGATGGAATGTGGAAAATCATCGTTTCAAAACAAGAGCAAGGAAAACTCAAATATCCGACTTTGAGAGCTGTTCTCAGCGCGATTAGATTTCTTCCTAATTCCAATGCTGATTCTGTACGATTATTTTCCATGTTGCCAGATGTAATGACCAAGGAACGAAATAAACTTTGTTCAGCTAGCGTTAATGCAATTTGCGTCCTAAAATCTGCATTAAAGACAAGAGGAGAAAAACTCAGACCATGAAAATTGATGATTCTCATTACGTCTTCATGTCATCTAAGCATTTGTACAAAAGCTCCGATCGGCCGAAACCGAGCCAATCGCAATTGTATGCCGCGAATTCGAGTTCAGATGATAACTCTTAAATTTCTCTATTGCATTTTTTCTCATTTTTTTATTGTATGTGATCTTGCTTTTTGTCTGAAATATATTCGGAATTTAAATACATGCCCAACCCGAATGAAAATTATATTGTAAAATAATTATATAAACGAATTATTGATAGGAGTTGTTAGCATTATTTCTTATTATCTTTAATTAATTTTGTGGACAATCTAAATAGTAGAATCTGTCATAATGTTATCCATTGTATTACAATGTTAAAATACATAGTGCGTTAACAATTTCTGGAAAAAATTATATTGTTGTTTCTATCATTTTTATGACAGGGTTTAAGTTGTTAACATTAATTACAAAAAA
>JABFQD010005023.1:0-11113 GCA_022817045.1 Psix sp. ZL-2020
TATAAAACCAAATTGTCCGATTTCAAGGACACAATAGAACTTTATTATACCGTTATTTATTGTTCTCATTTTATCTGACAATTGATGGCGATATCATATCAGAGCTTTCAGAGCTTTTGGGCCTTGACCCATTTTGCTCGGTGGCGCCAAATTGGGTGTTGGACGACGCGCAATCGAAATAAATAGGAGCACGCGTATCCGAAAAAGTCCAGGGAAGCGGGTGCCCGGCACAGCTGGGAACGAGCAAAGGAAGTTGCGGTGGGAGAAAACTCCCGATGAAACTGGAAAATCAATGTTTAGACCGAATTCGCCTCGTTCTTTTCTCCTCAAATATAAATCAAGCAGCTGAGAAAGATCCAAAAAGAAAGCAAATTGATCATTATTTGCAGCCGATTAATGTCACAAAAATAATGATTATTTATAGTTTGATTTTTGCACCGACTGAAGTCACGCTTCATACGAAACGAGAAGTGACCCGAAAATAACTTTGTTTCCATAACGGTTCTATTTGAATATAAAAATGATGTAACCCATTTTGAAGTTCCAGTCGAAGGTATCTGATCGTTAGAATTGGAAATTCAATTTAATTGCGCATCCTAATAGGTTTAACCTACAAAATAGACAAAATATCTAAGCCTCGATTCCGAAAGGCAGACTCGACAAAGAAGCAAATCTAATACGCATTTTGCATGGTAAAAAAATGAAGCACGAACGCATTAGAATGAAAAAGAGGGCGTTGCGTCATCAGCTCGCACGATTAATGACTCGGACAAAAAGCCTCGTGGCTGAAATTTCTTTGACGCCTGAAATTAGAAATAAAGAAGAAATGATTATATCCTTTTAGAGGTCATGCATCTCGGTGGTTTTGACCTTTAGAAAGCAAAGAGAGAATGGCTTTGCAAGAGTCCGAATCAATAGACTCACGTCGCCGTGCAAGAAACCAAAGGATGTAAACGAAGATTAGACAAAGGAACCGCATTTCGAAACCAACGAAAACCGACTCGTTAGAAGCCCACCAACGTATTGAGGTCAAACTCACAAAACTTGTCTAAGATTATTTGCATCTTTATCTTTCTCCAACGAACGCCTGGTCTTTTTTAACCGAGATGTATTAGTAAACGGTTTTGCAGCTCGAATTTAAATGTAGTTTCGGTAACAGCTAAACGCTATCAGACAATTTCAGCCCAATTCTGCATTTTACTGAAATATTTTTTGGAATTCAAATAACTTATGTCGAACAGTATTTTTCTACATCTATTTATTATTTTATTTCGCTAATTTACGGTCAGTTAGATAATTACATATAATGCAGTAGTAGCGCCATCTAAGTGGACAATTATAAAAGTTCTTTATTGATTTTAAATCTGTGATATATCAATATTAAAATTGTCTTTTTGTTCCAGGAAAAAAGTTGAAGTGTCCATTCTGCGACAGACTGTATGGCTATGAGACCAATCTGCGCGCGCACATCAGACAGCGCCATCAGGGTATCCGGGTGCCCTGCCCCTTTTGCTCTCGGACCTTCACCAGGAACAACACCGTAAGACGACATATCGCTCGCGAGCACAAGAACGAACTGAACCTTAAGGGCTTCCACCAGCAGACGGGCCATACAGTCTCGGACGCGGTGCCCCAATAACCGAGGTTCACCCCATCCTCTGCTTAGAGAATCCAAACCGACCTCACAAAACAAAGTAAAAAACAATCAAGCGATAAAGTAAAGCGGCTACTACAGTGACCTGTGAGCGGCAAATTATGCGGCCCGACTCGTGCACCAATGAACGACCACTCCTGCATAACCCCCCAACCCCCCCCCCTTCCCCCATACTCAGACTACTTGCAACTCATCTCGGATTTCGAGTCGGAAGTCGAAGCCGAGTCAGTTTGGCCTCGCAGGAAAGACAGTTCTGCGAGGTAGCCAAAAGAAAGATTGAGTTAAGTACTCATAGTACAGTCTTTAGTTTACGTTTAACCTTAACTTGTTATGCATTTAAAAAATATGAATTTCAGTTATCGCAGATATTGAATTCAAGTCGCATTGAATGGTGACGCAATTCAACTGCAAATCATATAAAAGTATCCATGTAGTCGGTACTTAAGATGACTCGGTGCTTAACTCAATAGCTCGCAGTGCCACCTGTCGGTTCGGCTTCGGCTCATATTTCGAGTTCGACGCAGCGTGAATCACGTAAACTAGTCAATCAAAGTGCAACGGCCGATGTAATGCGGAAGCGAAGCCGATGACGAAGAGGTAGGCGAAGTTGAGAATGATGAATGACGCGAGAGAGACAAAGTACGAGCGTGTATGAATGGGATTCAGGACAGTAATGCACTCGAATCGCTAACGATGGATGCAACAAGATGAAACGAATTATGAACCACGAAACAGAATGGAAAGGAGCTGTTGCCGATGGGATACAATGGACTTTTTGCCACTACTATAGATAACCGTTACAACCGATCCTCGTTCAAAGGAATATATTGTTGAAACTGCGCCTACGGATCTTTAAATAGAACTTAAGTTTATGGTTACGTCACGCACAGTGCCAAAAGACAAAGTAATAGTTGAAATATGATGAAATAGTCAAATGAAAATAGCAAAATGGACGCGAAGGACCTCGATCGAGCGATAGGCGGGCGCCAGGATCGCCTTTCGCTATGTGGCGCCCGCTCTCCCACGCTGTGGAGAAGGCGCCCTCTTGTGATAACTATTATCGCGTGCAATAGTAATAAACTAACTGTTTTTGTACATGTATTTTATATATACATATATATATAAATGTATTTTACATATATACAACGTATATAACAATAGTTTTCAAATAGAGATCTTTATGAGAGGACGTCAATTAACGCCATTTTGTTTATAACCGGTGATCATTTCTTGTGATATACAATAGATTAACTGACGTATCAGGAAAGTGAATAGCGCCTTTTCTACACGACGCCCCCTACCGCCATTGATACGAACTAACATAGTTAAATACGATGAGCGCAGAAGCGACATCTCCGGGCGCCCGCCGTAAAAGCTTGCAAGTTGAATCCAGCGGCTGCCCGGCATTGGATGTCGACCCGCCAATCAGAGAGCTCGATTATATCAAATAGATAATGCAACTGTACACGCTTCTCCACAGGATATCAATTTTGTTGAACTGTTAACAATGTTTAAGACGAAAGCAATAGTATAATAGCATAATGATTATAAGATAATGATTGGACTGATTCTACATGACTGTTATCGAGAGCTAACAATAGTTTATCGCAATCCTAGTCACGTGGCGTTGACTGCCGCGCCATCTCTGTTCTCACATTTACTTGCTTGTTCACCTCACAACGACAATAGAGACGGGATCATAGTTGTACATACAGTTGGCGACTGCGCACCACCAGCTGCGCAACTGCAAATGCAATTCTGCGCATGCGCAGAAACTGCTTTCTCGTTATGCGCAGAATCTAATTACCTGCCATCTAGGAATCACGTTTCTCATCCTGCGCAGTTTGGTGACTTTTTTATCAGAGCATGCGCAGTCGCGTCAATTGTGCTACCTCAGGAATGAATTATTATATTATTACTACGAGACACCCGTTTCAAGAGGAACAGTACAATCGGATAGTATTTTCATGACGTTTTAATCAAACTTCGCCGTTGATGCAACTTAATTTTTTTATGTGTGAAAGTGGATGGATGAATGCGATTACGTTTTATGCACATTCGGACACGAAATTTATCGCAAAAATGCACGCTAGCCGCAGAGACTAAAATAACCTCTTTCGTGATGAAGATCATGATGATGATAAAAATAATAATGATGATAATAATAATGGTAATGATATTTCGATACGAGATACAATTGATTCTAGATTCAAATTCAGAATGTTCGGCTAAATTCAAACAACCGACCGATTGGGATTACGAAGTTACGATCATGCGTACCAGTGACATCTAGACACTCAAAATTGCAACGCGACACTTGTACATATAATTGTCTCATTTAGTTCAAACTTTAAGAAATATTGTATTTAATATATTCCCACCCCCTCTGCCAAGCAGAGGTCTCCACTTTGCACCGCGTTTTAGTAAACCGGGAATCCCCCCTTAAGACCCCTGAGTTTTATTTGTATTTGCAACACATTTTAAACATCCGTTTCATCAATTACGAGCTATCCCGACAATAATGAAATTACGTCGAATTTTAATTTAATATTAGTTAACAAAAATGTCTCTTCACAGTTTGTCACATGTTACTTTTAACTTTGTTTTCTTCTTATCCTAGCTCTCTCTCTCTCTCTCTCCCTCCCTCTCTCTCTCTCTCTCTCTCTCTCTCTCTCTCTCTCTCTCTCTCTCTCTCTCTCTCCCGCTTTCTTTCTTTCTTTCTTATTTCAAAGATTCAAGTTGGAAAATGCACGGGAAATTTTAAAAAAACCGAGCGTCCCTAGGATGATTTCGTTCGCACGCGAATCGTCCGTTCGATGAAAAGAGAGGGAAAAGGAGTGGGGAGGGGTGCTGTCGGCTGGACGTCTAGCTTTTTTATCAATGGAATCGATTTAAATGTTCCTTTTTTTTATAGATGATCTAGAGAGACTAAACGAGATTTAGTCAAGGGAAGTAAGGAAAAGAGAAGGGGTGCTACCAGGTATGGTGAAGGTGAAGATTCCTTGACAGCACCGAGCGCACATCCTGCGTAAAGCGCAGCGCGTCCAGCACGGGCAGCAAGCTTAGCAGAGCAGTATCGCCAGCGTCGCTAAACCACGATTTTATTGGAATTGCGTTATCTGTAAAAAGAGAATCATTTTGCAAATTTTTTTCCATTTATGTATTCAATTGTTTATGTTTATTTATTATTTAATTTTACTTCATATAGTTATCATACAAGTAAAATATAAGTTTAATTTTGAAATTTGTTAAGTGAATATATTTTATAAAATTATGTAGAGAACAAAAACGTTTTACTTACGCGGATACGCTCTGTATGCTCCAGGACTGTTATCAAGAATAAAGACTGATGCTAAATCGGAACAAATAGCAGCGAGATCCTTTGTGTAAGAACCCATTTCTGGTGTGCAGTGTTGTCTGTAATATCTGCGTCTTAAAATACCTCTGTTGTTATCCAATTTGTCTGCAACCGCCGCACCATAAATCTCCATGGACGCTGTGAATACGACTAGCTCGTACCTAAAACAATTACGATTTCTAAGGTTCTGCTACTAAATTCTTTTCAAAAATATTTTACATGAAATAATAATTTTAAGTTATTTCAAATTCAAAGATAAATCATTCTTAACAGTATTTTAATATTTTCAGAAAATAGTAACATTTGCATTCATTTATATAGATGATATTAAAACTGATATAATTTTGAAAATTATGTTTGCTATTAATTAAAAATTATACAATGAAATCATTTTCTCGCATTAGTATAAGTAACGCATACCTATTCTAGTTAACATGAAAATGTGATCTTGAATTCTTATAAAACTTGAAGGCATGAGTTTCTGTTTTTTTATTGACAAAATGCTATTTATATTTTTCTACGAATAACAAATTCTCGCTATATGTTAACATAGATGAAAAATGCTTTTAATTAAATTAAAAGCAGTTAATTGAATGGTCTAATTAAATCAGTAAATTCATTAAAAAAATTGTTATACGAAAGATTTTTGATTTTGAAAAGGTTTTTGATCGGATCTTCAAATATTGTTTTCAATTTATCTATTTAATTAAAGTAACTGTTTTTATTTTTGTCACTAATATTATAAACAATAATCAAAATTTTATTTTCAACCATAAATCCTTATTTGATGTAATGAGTTATGGTTGAATTTAAAAAGGTAGTTTAACATGTAGAGTTTGAGAATAAACGATACTACGTAGTTCTGGAAACTTTAATAAAATTTATCGTAGCTTCCAGAACCAAAAAAGCTCTAGCAACTTGTATATAATTATTCATTATTACATATAATAGATCTTACGAATAAATTTAATTAAATTATATACATATTCATATAAAAATGAGTTAATTTCACGTAAATTTATGAATTATCTACTATATACATTTGAATACACCATAGTATTTATAATTTTTTAATGAATTAAATGAATTCAATTTAGTATACATTTTAAATGAATTAATTAGTAGAATTGAATTGTAAGGAAGACCAAGAGAATGTATAAGTTCTACTTACCATAAAGAAGGACTTGTTCATTACTAAACCAGGGTGTTTCTGAATAATATTAATATATTTGTATAAAAAAAATAATTTTGAATGAAATACTACTTCATGGCATTGTATTATATATTAGAAGAATCAATTCAATCGAAATCAATTATATTTGACAAATAGCGAGTGATTTCACACAACTTGTTTTCGAGATATAAAAAGAACAAAATGAATTAAAATATTGGTAACTCGCAAAGAAAGTTATATATTTCTTTTTTATACAATGTAATGAATCAATATCATACCAATAATACCAATAGTAAGAATAATAATTACAAGAACTATAATTTCGCAAGAGAAAATATCAAACTTCTACCTAAGATTAAATATTAGTTTTTCTGCTAGGAAGTTAAAATATTTGTAATTATTAGTCTTACTTTTAATACTTTATCTAAAATATTGATTCGTTAAATTATTGTAATATGAAATAATCATATGAAGAAGGAAAAAGTAAATTTCATTACAGATTATGAAAGCTGAATCATTTTTCACCTCGAAAACAACTTCGATTTTGTGTGTATGATAAAATGTAATGCAATGATGTTATTATTTAATTTGATGTTTTGATCAAATTATTTAGAAACACCCTAATCTAACAATACATATAAACAAAATTCTCGTTTTTCATCTTGAGTTTTAGTTTATTAATTTGATTATTCGATATTGAAATAGCTTACCACTGGCTAACTATGTCCAGAAAGAAGTCCACATGGGGTCTTTTATGAACGAAAAATCTAACCGGATGACGGTCTATCGTCACTTTGAGAACAAAGTCTGGAGGTGTTCCTGGCCTCACCGTTGGCCTTGCAACTCCATCGTGATGAGAATGAATGAGTGTCTCATCCAAATCAAGTACTAAAACTTTTCTTTTAACTATACCTGGAAATCACATATTTGCATTAAAATTAAGAATTCGAGAAATAAAAAATTAAAACAAAAACAAAAAAATGTTTGCATTGTAATATCGCTGAAATTGAATTAAAAGTCATAACTGGATGGCCGAAATGCAAGCAATCCCGTGTCAAATAACGATGACACCAAGTATTTCATAATTTAGAAATATTTACGTTAATTGTATACTCGACCATAAGTTTCCTTTAATTGTTTCAAGTCACGAAATGACAGTGTTAAAATGACTAAGTATAAATCGTCTATTTACATGTCTATATATACACACACGTGCATACATGAAAATCCAATCGAATCCATTCAGCATACTCATCATCATCTATCCGACACTAATTGCTTACCTCTTAAATAATATGTAATTTATTAAATATATTTAATATCGAAATGATACAACTTAGTACAAGGTAGAACAAAATTGTCTTTTCAATTTATTAACATTTTTTGATAAATCATGTTTTTTAATATCAAAAGTTGCATTCATTAATACTTCAAATTTAGGATTTAAAATTGTCAAGAGAGAGGAATTTCTTACTAAATGTATTCATTTTGAATGAAAAAGAACGAAAGATAATATTATTGTGCTTTATTTGAGCACATAATGTGTCAGCGTTCATGCATAAACATTTATCGTATTACCATACTTACTTAGCCTGTGCCTAGATAAAGGCGAGAGTGGGAAGATTTCGTATTTGACAGGTTGCATTTGCGAAATCTGAAAACAAATGCAACGTGATTAATTAGATGTTGAATGAAAGTCCATTTTAAATATGAATCTGACAATTTCATGAAAAACAACGATATCACATGAACCAAACGTAATTACGATTTACCCAATTTCTAACGAAAGTCTGCATTTAATAGATCATTTTTACTATTTGCATACTTGGAAAATTGTTTTATCAAACACGAGATAATTTTTTTATCTATAATAATCTGATTTGTTAATAAATCTACAAATTGCGTGTCAAGATTATGCAACTGTACACTTTGAAGAACAAAACTGGTAAAAACAATTATCAAAGCTTAGTCTGAGCTCAAACATCTATGAGTAAACAGTGTTTATTAATTTGAACAATTTATTTTAGTTATTTTTCATCATCACTTTTCAAGATGGACATATGGATCATATTTTGGACAGTCTTAGTTGGTTTTTTCGTTTTCAACTGGTTAAGGTTTCGTCGTCGGGTAGCTTACTTTGAGGAAAACAATATACCATTCAAGAAACCATGGTGGCTTGTGGGTAACATGTGGGGCCCTCTATTGGGCATGAAATTTCTCTATAAAACTGTAGACGAAGTTTACAAATTGTCACCGAAAGCAAAGTACGTGGGGTTTTTTGACTTTCAAGATCCAGTTGTGATCATCAAAGATTTGGAATTAATGAAACAAATAGCAGTGAAGAATTGGGAGTCTTTTCCTCATCATAGAGGCTTCATTGCCAATGATGAACTAGATCCCCTTTTTGGTCTAAACTTATTTTCTCTCAAAGGAAAAAAGTGGCACGATATTCGCACAATGTTAAGCCCAGCCTTTACGTCCAGTAAAATGAAAACAATGTTCCAGCTTACGCAGGACTGTGCGTCCAATTTTGCAGATTTTCTAACGGAACAAGCCAAACAGGGAAAAACCGAAGTTGAAATGAAAGAAGTTTTTGCTAGGTGAGTTATCTCACTATTAAGTCAATTTCACTTTAATATACTATTTTATTCAAATTATTACAAATGAACCAACTTCACCAGGTATACTAATGATGTCATCGCCACTTGTGCTTTTGGTCTTAAGATAGATTCCATGAGGGACAGAAACAATGATTTCTACATCTTAGGGAAAAAAGCAACCAATTTTGATGGAATTTTATCATTCAAATTTTTTCTTCTCCGCAGTTTCCCTAGATTAGCCAATATGATTGGAGCTCGCTTGATTGGCGAAAAAATAACAAATTTCTTTATTAAAACAATTAAAGAAACAATAGAAACTAGGGATAAGGAACAAATTACTAGACCAGATATGCTACAACTAATGATGGATGTAAGAGGCAAGACTAATGAACTGGATTTGATATCGATGACTGCACAAGCATTTATTTTCTTCTTTGGAGGATTTGACACAACTTCTACAACGATGAGCTTTCTAGCTTATAATATAGCTACAAATCCAGAAGTTCATAAAAAACTTCAAGCCGAGGTTGATGAGGTTTGGGACAGAACCAAAGGACAGCTCAATTATGAAAATCTTCAAAATATGCATTATTTGGATGCTGTAGTCAATGAAGTTCTCAGAATGTATCCTCCAGCTCTGTTTACTGACAGGTTTGTTTACAGTAATTTTTATTAAGAAATTCGCATTAATGTTTATGGATCAAACAACTAAAATTTACATCATCTTTCGAAATAGAATAATTCGGTTGTTATTTTTTAAATAAATCTTTATTCACTAAGAAATAAACAAAAATTTAATTCTCTGTTTTGTAACGAATTTATAAATAATTTTGTTTTCAAAAACATGAGTATGCAGTTATGCTATTAATCTTGAAAAGGATAAATACTAGAAGTTAATTAGTTTTTTTTTTATAAATAACTTATCAAAGTAAGAAATTTTCAAAACCACGATGTTAAAAAATTGATATTAACATGTCAGTCAGTAATGAAATTGTTAGTCACTTGAGTATAAAAAACAGAAATAATGTTAAATCCACCAGAAAGAACAAAATTGAATTCAAGTGATATTTTACCTTACTATAATGATTTTAAATCGTACCTAACGTTTCCACAAAAAAATTTAATTATAACAAATTATTGAATATATTTTTACTAATAAAAAACTATAATACATAGAAAATTTGTCGAATAATTTTTATATTTAGTTAAATTTGGTTTAAAAAACATAACGTTTTTTTTTAGACTTTGCTATAGTTGTTCTTAGTTTTCACTGTAAACGTGACGTTGTGCTTGAGTAATCGTTTCAAGAATACGTCAAAGATGTTTCTCTGATCATCAGAAAAGTTAGAGCAAATATTTTGTTTATTTCTTCAACATTTATAAAAAGAATAATTCTTATATTTTATTATGTTTTCTTGAGTTTACAGTGTGATAATTTGATTATTGAAAGATATTAAATACTTGAAACAATAGAACTGATAAAACGATCTTTTGCAGGGTGTGTACTAAGGACTTTGAATTACCACCAGCTTTGCCTGGGAATAAACCATATACAATCAAATCTGGAGAAAGTATTTGGTTTCCAATTTATTCTTTCAGCTATGACCCACAATATTTTTCTAACCCAACAAAGTTTGATCCCGAACGATTTTACCAAAAGGAGGTAACAGTCAATCATAATGCATACATTCCATTTGGAATTGGACCAAGGGTTTGCATTGGCAACAGGTTTGCACTTCAAGAGATAAAGATAGTTCTGTTTCATCTACTTGTGAGATGCAATTTGAAAGCTTCAGCGAAGACTCATATCCCAATGAAGTTCTCAAAATCAAGCTTTGTGCTTTTGTCCGAAGGAGGATTCTGGTTACAACTAGAGCCTCGAAAAAAATATGTTTCTTTCCCATTTCCAAATATTCATAAAGATGGCTCCATGACCGCATGAATTTTGTTTATTTTTATATTTATAAGAGCTTTTACAGTTGTTGCTGAAGAAGAAAACAAGTAATTATGAAGCTGAGACTTGAAATTTATCGTTATCATAGAGATAAGATTGCACATTTTGTTCCGTTGTAAAAATTTAAGAAGATAATTTCTTTTCGTTTAATTATATTCTAATTTTTGTAAGCGTTATCTTTTATTACAATATTTTATCATTTTTTATCTTGCGAAAAAAGCATTATCTTTTAAATATTTTGTTTTTATTAATTTCTTGTTTTCGTTACATCTTTTGTAAGCATATTTTAACTTTTTATTGCATAATCTTATATAGTATATATAAATTAAATATTCTGACAAAGTGGAGTGGATAATAAAATGAAGATATTCTG
>JABFQD010005024.1:0-11111 GCA_022817045.1 Psix sp. ZL-2020
AAAAGAATTATATATCCATTATATATGCCTCATATATGTCAGCATATATACAGAAATTTTATTTCAGTATGTAAAAATAAAAACACAAATAAACGCATTATAAAATTTCGAAACAATATATTCGAAACAAAACTTCAAGATATATTAATACAACTAAGGTAAAGAGTCATAATGATTTTCTCACTCTCTCTCTCTATATATATAACTATACCTCAAGAATTAATATTCAGAAAAGCTGTTCCATTAATATTTTTCTATATCAAAGAAAAACAGTTTTCAATTAAAAAAATCAATGTTCATTGTAAACTGTTAACATAACCTTTAAATAGTAAAAGGAACCAATCATTGTCTTTTAAGGATTTTGTAAACAGTTCATAAATAAACTTTGTTTTCCTTTCAACCAAAATATTGTTGAAAAGGATTTTGAAAATTGATTGAAAAAACAGTTTTTCAAAAGAAAGTTAAAAGGTGCAAGAGAGAAAGAAGGTACATACTTTACCTCAACAATGAGATTATAAATTTGACGTCAGAAAATTGCACAAAATCATTAATCTTCTTAAAATCTCGAATGAACATAAAAATGAGAAATAATTATCATATTCGTTCGAGATTACTAGGGATTGTAGACGTATATTTATACCTTAGGCTAAGTTTGTAATAAAACTTGTTTATTTTTGATTCGCGAATGTTGGAGGCAGTGATAAGGTGTGCAACGTAATAATAACACCAACTATCTTTGTTTTTTTGAAGGAATTGTTTTCAGTAAATGAAAGAACTTTTAATCACATAGATTATTCGTCTGCATTGTTTTTGCGCCTTAAAGTTTTGGTACAAGAAAGTGCTCGATGTGAAAATATGACACTTTAACTAGACAATTAATCTCGCTGATCTATCATTATACTCAAATAATTGTGATCTGAATATACGTCCACACTGATTCGTTATCTCGAGATTATTGTTTTACAAGACAAAATACTTATTGTGAATATTGTTATCTGTGTCTGCTTTATGAGAGTTATAATTCACATTCAAACGCAATATTTTTTCATTTTGTGGACTTATGAAATTTAATATATTTATTTTATCAATTTGAACCACCATTAATTAGAATTGTGAAACATTCAAAGAAAAAATGTATACATAAATATTATTATTATTATTATTATTATTATTATTTTAATTTTAGTTATTATTTAATTTTTTTAATATTTACATTATATTTATTTACAGATTTTGTTAGAGTATGTTATAATTCTTAGTATCACATACACGTCACACATACACATATACAAACTCACACTATAAGCATCATATTTTTATCTGAAAATAATATAACAAATTAAATATTTATTTAGAATTTAAAATGTAAGTTCTAAAAAGTCAATATAAATTCTAGTTATTACCACTAGCCTAAATGATTGACAAATAAAACCGTTATATTCTTTGGCAACTTATTTTCATTGCAATCGATGATGATACTTTTAACTCTGAACAATTATATTGCCCACAATTCATTCGTACAGGTGAATTAACCGCTAAATGGCGGCAACTTTGGAGTGACCTTATAGCAGGAAATACTTGATCATTTTTTTCTTTGCTTACACTCCATACAAAATGTTGCGTCTTTCATTAACAGTGCAAACATTTACTTCTGTGTGACAGTTGTCGGTTTAACGTTTCCATGAAAAGCAACGTCTTTCTTTTAATTGCGAACAAGATCAGGAATTCTTGGCATTCAAAAATTATGAAACATTGTTCTTCTTTGAATTTTCTATAAAACATACCAATTTCACGGATGCATTCTCAAAATAAGTCATTTCCACGAATTAGCAAGAACTATAGCTTCAGTTTAGTGAATGAATATTTTCCCGCCAAAACCGAATAAATCTTGGTACTAATTATAATCGTTGCATTTGTATTAATTAAATAGTTTTTGAATGTTGATGGTTATTTGAAATGTTTGGGTCTTTTTTGAATTACTTCATCTAAACTGTGCCAAATTTAGATAATTATAATCTTTAAAATGCGAAATTAACATTTATAATTGTAATATCATACTATAATCATTTATATTAAAATGTGTTTATAAATTATTCGAAAATTTGAAAATAAATTAAAAAGAATTCGATACTTCTGATTTTAAAATGAACAAAAAATAAGAAGGAATGAGAGTCATCTGGATGGTCTTATCGAATTACAGGTAAAGCAGATTGAAATATAGATTATAAGACTTAAAAATTATTTATTCAAATTTTCAATTTTTTCATAATTCATGAAAATGTTTTACCGACTGGTTTTGAAAATGGAAAATGTACATTTGTAGCCCTAGAGCTGCAATAAAAAACAACGTATCTGTAAAGACTATTTACTGTTCTCAAAACGAGTCATTAAATTAACAATTATCTTTCATAAAGCATTATGCTTATTAAAAAAATATGATGCATTTCGTAGGCAGTATGTGATTTCGAACTCGGTGCCAACTTCACACCTGTTCGTAACCGGTGTTGTACCACACTTGGCATGTTATTCTATTACATAATAAAATATTCTATTTATTATTATAAAAGCATGTAAGAAAAAGAAAGTTTTTAATTGCGGAAAAAGATAAGTACTTTTTACTTTTAGAAGCAAAAAACGTCATTTTCTTTAAAACATGTTATCTTATAAAGAGAAGAAAAAGTGCTTCTTTTCATTAAAAAAACTTATATGCATTTTTAGTATATCAACATAGTGAATTATCACTTTAAAAACATGATAAATATTGTTGAATAAAGTATGTTCAATATTTTTGTCTTAGGTCAAATATTAAATCTATCGCTTGATTTAATGGTTTCATTTCCCTTGGAATAAAGGAGTGGTCGGCTTTAACTGCTGGTCCGCATTACCCCATTTTTCTCTATCGTTCTTATTAGGTAGCGCGGTCGTTCAAAGTTCAAACATCCAAATTCGTGATAAATTTTGTGAGAGAATGTGAGACAAAACTATTTAAACTTTAGATAAATATGATAAACGTTGAAAATGTTTTTAAATGTATTTTCCAAATTTATTAATAATTTTTTTGTATACACAACTTAGTTTTTTGTACCTCGACTTAATTTAAAAATTTCTAAATACGGCAAGGTTCTTTTTTGCTGCTGTTATGGTACGGCTATCAGTATTTTCGGTTTCATTAAAAATAAATAAAAGAATACAGCTAAAATCGAACGACGAAATCCATATTTAAATGCACAATAATCTTGTGTTGGTAACATAAGCAGTTACGAGCGTGCCAATTTTTGTACCTCCTTGATGGCGCTCTTTCGGATTATGATCGCAACATGACCGATGATCTAAATTCATAAATACAAAAGATAATGTATGTATGCTCCCGTAAATACGGTGTGATTGCGCGCAACGCAGTGAATGTGCGAATGTTGACGATGTGTGTGTGTGTTGCGCGCAAGAGTTGGTTCAGGGTACGCTGGCTATTTTGACGGGAAGGTCACATGACTAGACGCTCGGCCGACCGTCGAGCGACACCAAACGACTCGCCGTCGTACGCGCGCCGCCACCCCCACCCAAAGCGTGGAGTCATGCGACGAAGCCGTTTTCCCGGCTGGCTCTCTTTCTCTGTCTTTCTTTCGCTCACTCATTTGCTCACTCACTCACTAACTTGTTTTCTCACTCTACATGTGAGTGCACTCACACCAGTTGCGAAACCAATACGTGGAAAGCGAAGAGCTGGCAATGAATACAGATAAATATAGAACGGTTCCGTAAAGAAACAACGTGCCAGATTCGCGTCACCCCGATAAGCAAATATTCATCATTCTAACGGTTATTTTCAAATAGAAAAAGTTTCATGTACTTTTTCGCGGGAAAATCATATTTTTGGATTAGAACTCGGAGAAAAAAAGAGAACCGAGAAAAAGGCTTCTCTATCTAAAAGGATGTGTCAGCAGCATCCGCAAGTATTTTCCGCATGAACTTGTTCCGCACATAGCAGCCACGCTTACTGTTTAAGTAAGTCGGATGAGCGATGCGCGACGAAGGGGCGGCGGGATGGAGCAAGACAGTCGCAACTGTGTGGCTCGATGGTGGGGTGCCGGAGAGGACATGGACGCCACTGCCTGCCAGCGAAGGAGAAACAGACAGACATGTACGGTTTACGGAGATTCCTCTTTACCACCAGCGGCGCACACATCTAAACACAAGTGCACGTGTACGTGTACGTGTACTCACGACCGATCCATGTTGACTGTGTACTTTTTCGCGGCAATCCTAGTGTTTTATCGAAGGACTTGATTCTAAATATTGTGGGGGTATCTTGTATATGATTTTTCCCGCTAAAAATCATATTCGTAATATATTATATTAGTTACATTATTATACTTAAGAACAACTCGACTATTATTTATGACGTATAAATAATATTATTCTGTTTTTTATCACATAAGTGAGTTATAATTTACTATTACTTAATCTGTAAATTTGTGAAATAAAGTTTTTCTAGTTCTAATGAGTTTTATTAAACCTTTTACCACATAATTCAGTACTTTAACATTTGTTTTACTTTAGTACACAAATATAACATTTTGTTATTGTTATGTATTGTTTACATTTTCCCTCAAAGTTTAAATGTTTGTTCCTTTAAGGGTTGGGAGTAATACTGTCAAGCTATCTACTAATAGGGTCAGACATTACACAAATGGGTAACCATCTATGTATTATCTGCACATCTTTTGCAAATTTTATTTACCCTAGGAATATGCATCTTTACTGTTATACTTATAATGATGAAATATTGTTTAATTTACCTCGATAGGAAAAATAATTTTTTTAGAACTAAAGTTTATTCTAGAGTGTATATATATGAGTAGAAAAATTCATGTATTATGGAAGCTAAATATATCAGCTATTTCAAGCGTTTATTATTTCGAAAAAATGCGGTTTTACCTTCTAGGTACGCAAAGTAATATACCTTAGAATAAAATATTTACATGTATTTTTATATGCGTATGTAATTTTTTATTCTGTAAAACATACTATATACTGTTTTGAAAGGGTATTTTCTTATCGAGTAAAAAAACAATATGCCTACAGACCCCTAACAATTTTAACTTTTCACTTTTTTGTTGATTACAATTGACGAAAAAAATTGCTTTCACTTGTCTTGTGGAATATTTTTTATATCCATTTTTTGAGCTTATTTATACCCTTTATCCTCGTTTTCCCTTTCTAACGCTTTTCTATGCTTCAGTCAGTTTATTGAAATTTCTAATCAACAACTTAATATAAAATAAAGGGAGCTATTTAGTAATATTATATATAACAAAATCAGAAGCAAAATGAATGATGTATATCAAATTTGTTCCCTGATTTCCTGACATATTGACATAAGAAGTCCTAATATTCTAAACTTTTCATTTTATCGCTCCTCTTATGCCTCTCTTAAACGTGCGTGCACGACATATGCGCTGTAAGACATATACTATCAAACTTCAAATGTACAGATACAATTCAGCAGCTTTCACAACAGGCGATCTGCATTTAAAGAAACTTATATGACGCGTTCGAATGACTAAAGAAAAAAAATTGATGAAAATACAATTTGATTTCTGAATATTTTTATTGTCATAATTTGAATATTCAAAAATATGGACGACTTATATCCGATAACTCGATATATCGATTGTGATATATTTATATTCATTGTTTTTACATTTGTTTAATAAAATTGCGTAATTGCTCAACAAAATATAAGCATACTCTTATTAATGAAGTTCGACCATCTATTCACCCTATTTTTTTAGTGAGAAAAAATACTCAACCAGTGTCATCTGCCACCACCCCATGTTATTTTTCCCTTCGCAATCAATAATTTTCTTAACTCTGCAAAGAAATTCCCCTATCTTGGCAACTTTTCCCGTAACATTTTATGTATAAATTTGATATTGTGTTTTTTATCGTTCAATTATCCAGACCTCGTATAAGTGAGACTCGGCTGAGAAATATTTATAATTTAAGTAGAAGCTATTTGAAAATTCGGCGTTCCGATAAATAAATTTTAGGAAGCATATTTTGGCACTTTTCACATGTTTAGCATTATATCATAGAATAGCGCCACTACACACTTTCCGTTGAACAATCAACTTTGGCAATATTCCCGTTTACACGAGTCCCTCGATAACAAACGAAGATTTGAATATAAAACGCCGAGTGAAAAACAAAGATAGACGAATTGCATATTTTGTTTTTTACTATATATTTTAGTGCAAATATATGAAGATATAAAACTTAATTTCCAAGCAAATATCTTTTGATTACGTTGTGTATGATGGACATAAATTTAAAGGTTAAAAAATAATGTTAAAATATGAGATTTATATATAAATTACAATAAAGTTGAACACTTGAGCTAATTTATTAATTATAGGTTGTTATTTTAACTATAAATTCAATATATAGCATTGAACTAAAGAACATATATATATATATATATATATATGGTCATATGACAAGACCTTCAACATGTTAATGCGAGGATCCTGCGTTCAATTCTCGGGCATGGTAAGTTACAAAAGTACCCAAGCATTTTTTATGTGAATTGTTTTTCGGGAATAAATGTACTTTTTTAACTCATACAAACACATACAAAGTATACATATAAATGCATCATTGATGATTAGAAAACGAATGAAGATTGATATGAAGAGCGGAGAAATTTTTTATTGAAAATTGATCATCTGGTTTTACCAATTTTTCACCGTTTTGATACTTCGAATAACTTGATTTGTATTTTATTATTTTCACGTAGATTGTCTAAAAATATATTTTCAACATTTGAACTATGATTAATAGTTGATTTGAAAATAAGGGAAAAATTTTATTTGTTGGAAACTGATCGTTATTTATATGTATATATGAGATTATCATTTATTTGAATATATGCAACTGATTTTGTCATCGTGCACGTTAATATCCTTGTTATCCAATTCCATCCAAGTTGATTTAAGCTGATATCCAATTAATACCCTTATTATCAAGCAACTTCATAATTATCAGGCAATGACTGACTAAAGACAAATGAGCTTTTGTTTTGTAAAAATTGACCTTTAATTTCATAAGTAAATCTTATATCTAGAAACGTACACGTTCAAATTAACTCAGTTCTTAAATTTTGCATCAAAGTATAAAACTGAATTTCAAGTTCTTATGATTTCTCAGAATAAATTGTGTTTGATTGTCAACTTCATAAGTATTAGGTTGAGTATGCAATCCATATGTGGCAATGATTAATTTTGTCATTTAGAATCCAATATTTTTTTACTAAACTAGAAATACCATTTGTAAAGGTAC
Source organism: Psix sp. ZL-2020 (assembly GCA_022817045.1). Lineage (NCBI taxonomy): Eukaryota > Metazoa > Arthropoda > Insecta > Hymenoptera > Scelionidae > Psix > Psix sp. ZL-2020. The sequence goes on from JABFQD010005024.1 coordinate 7,339, forward strand.
AAAAGTTTACATAAACATACTCTTATTTATATTATCTAAAAATACCAGTTTTAGGAATCAAATATTTATAGGTTCACTGAATGATTTTTAATTATTTATTTATTAATAATAAAATAATATAATAATATAAAAATAATATTTGTCTACATTTGTTACAACGTAATATAAGAGATCTTATTCAGCGACACATTATAATACAATACAAAACGCTACAATATTTCCGTAATTGTTGAAATAAAAATTCAAGTTATACATTTATTCTATGCGAGATACTCGAGTGGGAAATTGTTGAGTGTAAAAAGAAGACACCAAAGAAAAGTTCCTAAATTGAACTCTGACCATTTTAGTGGCAAATTCGTAAAAACACCATCGTCAGTTTCTCAAACGCGACGCGTAGTTAAAGAGTGATTCGCGCAAGCGATTGTGTGTGCCTCCTAAAGACAGTGGAAGTGCGCGCGCACCTCAGTGCACGCGGCAGGCGAAGTACACTGGTTAACATTGTGTGTGCCGCTGGTGCGCTTCAGGCAAAGTGGACGGTTCGGTTCGCTGATCGGCTCGACTACTTCCCCGCCGGCGTCTCTCTCTCACTCTCTCTTTCTCTCTCAGTCGGTCTCCCCCCTACTCCCGTAATCTCGTTGGCCGCGCGCGGCGCGCGAGAAATATGCGTGTACCCTTTGGCTAGCTCGGCTCTGTCGAATCGTCTCGAGTCGCGCCAGTAGTCGGCGGTTCAGCGATCGATACGCCATTGCGGCGCGCCGTGGCTATGTCCGCCGTTATCTGACGCGTAGTGCGTTAGCAAACTCGCGCGACACGTTTCGCGCTCGCAGAAACGAACGCGACGCCGACGATGCTCGTTAAGTACGACCTGGTGCTGCGACGCGCACGAAGACGACGCAGACGAGAAACCATCTAGCCAGTGTTAGTGTAGGTGTGTCTATATATGAGTTTATGTGTGAGCGCGACGTCGAGACGGATGCTGCGCGACGCGCGACGGGCCACCGACCCTTCGTCCGTTTTCTTTCTCCCCTGTCCCGCGCGTCAGTTTTTCCACGCCTCTTCCCTCCTTTTCGCGCGCTTTCCGAACTGTCGCCGTCTTGCTATCTCGCGCAGACAAGACAAGGACGCACGGCGCGCGCGATAATAAGTCCCTCGCGCGATATTCGCCGACGTTGTTATTATTATATAATGACGGCGGTCGAGGGGCCGTGCGTTTGAGGGTGCCAGTTCGACGTATCTTCACTTTTCCCTTTTTCCCTTCCTTTTTTTCGTAAGTGTAAAATTACAGTGCGACACTTGAACTTTTTTCTCAAGAGCATTTGCACACACCATTGTTGTCGCGCCAACAGCATTGTAGTGGTGATGATGGTGTGATTTCATTGTCGACACTGTCTCACAAGTTTGTCGGAATTCGCCTGTTTCAGGAATATACTAATAAACATTCAGACAAACTGGCTCGGTTCAAAGTTGGATTTGCAAGTGGAATAATAACATTTTGGACTCATGTTGATCATTCAGGAAATATGAAAAATATGATCGAGACAATACGGAGAATTCCAATTACTCTCGAAGACAACAAAAAACATATATTTTCAATTTTGGATAATCTTTATTCAAATATTCAAACCAACCAAATAATATGGAACAAATAGAAATTTAAAACAACCAAAAACTCCAATGTGGATTACAAATATTCAGCCAGTATGGAATAAGTGAACTATCGAACCGATGGAAAACTAAAAATACTCCAAAGAAAAAATTAAACTCGTCAATGAAACAGAATACCAGAAAGATTTTGGCCAAGAATCGACTTACTTGAAAATCATTTCCGACATAAAAACTAATTCACCTTGGAATAACCACTCGTATGACATCACATGAAGTAACGAAAGTCAAATTTTTTTCAACGTCAAACACAAAAAAGGACCTATCCAGACGTTACAATAATTCATCGATTAATCACGCGATAATTTGCAACAATGTCCAAACCAACAAATGTCAACACACAAATTCTGCCTCTTATTTTTAACCCTTCACCTTCCCAATAATATTCACAACAAAAAAAAGTGTTATGAGATCTGATTTGTAAACTTTGCAGTAAACAAATAAACGAACATTTTCTCCGCCAATGAGAGCTTCTGGATAAAAAGCAAGCTGAAACCTTGAAAAGAGAGGAATTCGCAGTCGAGTGAATGAAATTAAACGTCAAATTAGAATGATTGCAATAAAATAAATAAATATTGGCGGACATACTGTCGCGACCCTGCGTGGTATTTTGAGAGCGTAGAGGGCGCCACCGCGCAGTCTCGCAATTGTCCGTGATTTGTGCCCCTGAGAGATGAGTAGCTCGTATACTCGAGGCTTTTAACTCGGGAGCTGCGACGCCAGTTTCGGTTTAGCTGACCGCACGTCGGCTCCGAGGGGCCGTATCAACCCATTTAAAGGTTGCTGAGGTTAAGAGAAGCGATGGGGTGACACGACTCTGTTTGTCGAAGACGCTTTTCTGGGGAATCGATCGACCATTTTTGGACCGATGTTACAGTTACGACGATTGGCAATGCAGTGGGGTTATTTAAAGAGTATTGCTTTCTGGTGACAAAACAACGGGGATTCGCATCATAAACGGCGGGATGTGATATTTTTTAGAGTGATATGACGTGGATTTCATGTGAACAATGATTATTGGACTCGACTGCGATGCCTATTCTGGACAAGGTTTTCAGACTTTACTCATAAAATTGCTTTATCTTCCAACCAAACATATTTTGAATAATCCAGAATAATAAAAACACAGACAATACAACAATAACGCTAGTCAAAGTGTCGGATAAGATCTACATTTCAGTGATAACAACATTCAAGAAAGAACGTTATCGTTAATTGTTACAAAATTAGAATTCACATTTCTAGTTACCCTGTTATAATACTTCAACATTATTTTTTTCAATTTAGACTTTTCTTCTCTGTAATTAATTTGCCATAATTTGAAAATCATATTATGGTGACTTTACTTAAGGCTATATCCCATGAAGAGCAAATAAATAAACAAATATTTTGAACTGCATAAGGACCCTGAAGTAACTAGGATATTCTATAAATTACTAGTATTTTCTTCGTTTAGCAAATTTATTAGATTCAAACAGGAATGTTTTTAAATGTTTCTAGGATGTTTTGATGTTCTCTAAATATTGTCCTCATTGCAACAGGAAATATATGTTTATTATATTTATATTAGCCGGACATTCATCTTTTATATGTTAATTATAAGTTTATTATACGTTAATTGTATTATGTTTTATTCGGGGTGCGTTGTTAAGGCTCAGCGAAACAGATTTTTAATTCTTATTTGTAAATACGAATTCAAAAAGACAGTGATAAATGAGTGAACATTATCTTTGAGGAAAGGATGAACTGTAATTTTAGAACTGTGTATAAATTTTAAAAGGATGTATATATAGACATATTAGATTCTTTTTTCTAACGGAACTGAGCGAAAAATTGAATACTGAGTGGAGAATAAATCAATTTTTGTTAGTTTTATTGATTTGGGAATATAAATAAATATTTGTAATTCATTTATATGAGAATGAATTTTGCAAAACGACTCTTGTCTATTATTTGCCAGCGACTAAGCTTCGTAAAGCGAAACACAATTTATTTACTAAAGTCAAGTCCAAAATAACAGTTGATTACATATTATTTACTTTTGTTATGTTAGAATTTGAGAGGCAATTATTGAAGAATAGTTGAAAAATGATAACGGAGAAATGAGGGAG
>JABFQD010005025.1:0-11111 GCA_022817045.1 Psix sp. ZL-2020
AAGAATTTGAATTTTTCACTATTAATAGTGGAAAATCCCAATTGCAATTCGTCACAGTAACATTTTACTATGAAAAACATTCAATTCTGATATAGAATTTATCGCACAGCCAATTAAAAGAAATAGATTAGAAAATTTATGGTGGTAACCATGCTTTACTTGAGGTAAAATGTGAAAAGTAGTTTGTACGTTTGAAATATTGCAATTTTGATTCAGAAGACATGAAACGCCCGCGAAAACCTGAAAAGTTTAGGAATCATATCAGACACTTCTAAAAATGTTTGCATCATCAAACGTCGATTTATCAATGGTGCGAAAATACCTGCAATGTATTTGCATGGGAATAATTCTGAAAAAGTATCATCAAGAAAAAAGGATTTCTTTTTGGACCTGTTAAATGCTGCTGTAACGAGAGAAAAGCATAGGATATTTTAGTCAATTTTAAGTGTAAAAGGTCATAGTATAATTTTCGCGTAACATGTAAAAGAATGTCACTTTAATTCGGTTATCAAAATTACATAACAAATCGAAATAAAAGATCAATAGAAATAATATTTTTGCTTCAATAACTAAAACAAGCAAAAAAACAAGAGGAAAACTATCCAAATTTACAATAAATTAAGTATCAATTTCAAATAATCAAGTGATATATACAAATATTGAGTAATGTGTATAAAATAATTATGTACTAATGTAATAAAACAATTAATTTAATATAAAATAAAAAAACATGAGATACTTGAAGAGAAAAAGGCCAAGAATGAGAGATAAAAACGCAGCGATGGTAGTGATGGCAAAGCAAAAAAGCCGATAAGTAACTCCTTCTGAGTTGCACAAAAAATATAGGGTGTTGCTTGGTCGTTTGAGCGTAATACTCTTGTGTGATAATTTGCGTGCGCTCTATGAAGAAACCCACTTAGACGTGAGCTTAAAAGCTCACAAGTCCACAGAAAAAGTGTCGCGTTGAGATGGAACGCAATGCAAGCCATAATGATATTCTTCATTCGCGAGCCACGCCACTCAGCTACCTCGTCAAAATTACTCGCGCGCACTGAAAAACTTCTTTAAACTTGAAGGGCGCTTTGGAAAATCTCGACTTTTATACCTTCGATGTTCTTTTTACATCTCCTTTAATGAAATGTCAACTTTTCAATTAACAGTGCATTACATTCCTAATTTTGCATGTTGGATATTTCGTTCTTTTTCTTATTTACTTATAAGTATGCCTTTGAAATTGATTGAGTGGAATGAAGATATGTTAAATAAAGGATTTACCGTTTTTAATGCATGCTATGCAATTTTAGATTTAATGCGGAGGATTAATTATAGATAAAATTACTTATTCAATTAATCTTATAAACATATGTTTATATTAATTTCAATTTTCATGTTATCATTTATATGTTGTACAGGCTGATTTCAAAATTAATTCAATAATAATTTTATTATTAAATTCATTAATTAATAAATAATTCATTAAAATGACTGTAACATTCAATGAATGTTACAGTGATAAAATTTGAATGATCAGATCTAGCATTTTTGGAATATACACTTTTTAAATTTAACCATTTGTAATTTGATTAGAATCAAATTTTCAAAGTATACGAATTCCGTTTTCATGGTATATTATTTCAGATTATAATTATTACATATAATGGAAAAACTTTCTATATTCGTAATATTCCAAGAGACAAACTACATTCCAGTATAATCGGATCCACTTGTCGCACTTCTAAAGCCCGCATTATAGACTCTCATTCTTCTACTTCCCTAGTATGCTCTTCATTTCACTTTTCTGATAGATGAAATCTTTTCTGAATGCACTCTTTACATAATATCAATGCTCTTTGAAACTGAGAAGTCAGCATAAATGAAGCATGATAATAATTTTCACGTTGTTCAATTTTTCACAAGGAAAATGCTTGACGTAAATTAAATTAATATCATTGTTACTCATTACAATTCATTTTCCCAGACATGTATTTTAAAATTATGTCAAAAATATTTCGAATTATTTCTAAAATATTTTCCAGAATTATCAAATTTGTTGAAAAATATGATATAAAATGTTTAATAATCTTTTATATAAGTCCAAACTTGGCAGCTATGAAAGATCGGTTTTTGTGAGAAATATACTACAGTGAGAATCTCGTACGTATATATAAAACTAGAATTGGGTTGATGAACATATGAAAAAAATTGTTTTTTCGGACTAAATTTTTGGAAAATGTCGGATTCCTAGTATCTAGTGTAATAGTATATATACTATTGTATAGTATTATCATCTAGTATCAATTATTTTAAACTTTTTTGTCTTTTCTAAAAGATCAAATAAACACTTTGTCTTAAAGTTCTAATAATTATACATCAATTTTGGAAAATATTATTTATTAATATTAATGGTTATTCTTTAAAGAAAAACCATTTTTTAAATAGTTTTATTGATTTGCATCAAAACATTCTACTTGTCTGTCCGACCATTTTTTAATCTAAATGTACAAAATAAATGTTAAAAACTAACTTCGCACCTATCACATAAACTTTTTCAAAATAAGTAAAGAGAGAGAAAAGAGGACAAAACTAAAAACCTCACTTCTGCGAAAGGACCAGTTGTGTGTGCTTTTCATGCACTCGAAGAATTTTTAAGTGCAACTTTAATAATTAATTTAAAGAAGAAATTAATATGAGGTTAAGAAATAAGAACAAGTTCGTGTAGTAATTATTTTATATAAATTAATTACATTTTCACTTATAATCATTTCAAAATGAGACATTTTAAGTTGAAACGGAACTACTTTAATAACAATACTCTATATAAATAATTACTTTTTTATTTGTAAAAAATGCAATCTATATAATTCAAAATTCGTGCTGTAATTATATACTGGTATGTAACATGAATAGTGTCTTCTAATACTGTTAATTGAAGATTTAATATATATGTTTTTAGGATTTTATAATATTGACTCATACGTTAGAATTATATATAAAAAACTTTCATATTATTAATTTAATTCATATTTAGTTTTTTTATTTTTGGTCGATTAATGAGATGACATCAACAAATGATGATTCATTTTTTGACTCACAATCATAAATTTGTAAACGATTGAAACTTCAAAATTAAATCATATATCATATGGAAATTTATAAAATTATTGAACATGAATGATATGCGATTTCACGAAAAAATTCTTTGTTTAATTGATTCGAATAAATTGTAGTTTCAATCAGTGATAACAGAAACATTCGACTTTTCTTTCTTAGCACATTGGATACTTAGTTTGAAGTACATTCGTCTTAATAAATCTGTTTTTATTAGCACAAGCCACAACCTCGTGCTTTAACAGGTAGTTTTGAGACTTCAATACTGACGGAAAAAAATGTGATTTATCATTACTATGTTTTCAAGTTATAAGAGAACAAAACAAATTTACATTTTTGTATTAATACGACGCAGTGGAATAAAAAATCAAAGAGTTGACGTTTAAAAAGATCTAATAAAAACGTGATTATCTAAACAACATAAGATAGCATTGAACAATATTTGACAAATAAAAATTGTAAGAAATACATTTTTATATTACATTAAAAAATCTTAATCGGCTTATACGTCAACGGTGAAAGAAAAATGGATTATTTCGCTTGCAAGAGAAATGGATTTTACAATAAAGGATTTCATTTTTAAATAAAATAAAATACAGCTAGAGTATTTAATTCGACCTTCAGACTTCCAACCATTTGAAAAATAAATTTCGGTTGAGATCTTCAATTTATTTTTTAGCCAAATTAGAAAATTAAAAGATTTTGTTCTTAATGAAGAAACGATTATAATCTAAAAATTATGTTTTTGACAGCTCTTTTTACAGTCAATGATCAGCGACATTTTGTCCTTACAGTTAAATTATATTTTATTCGCATTTAAAACAATTCCAAAAAAATTGAACTGAAAAGACAAATAACATATATATTCTCAATATTTTTTGTACGCATATTATTTTAATAAGAAAATATATAAAATATGAACTAGTTCCGAATCGGATATTATTTTTCTGTTTAAAAAGAATTCATAAACTATAAGTTTTGTTATATTTTTTGAAGAATGTCACAAAAATGGCCATACAGGTGATGAGAAGAGTGAAAATTTTAAAAACATTAAGATAATTTGAAACTTTTTTTTAATTTAGATATCTAAAAACAAGATATCCAAAAAAGTTGACTTTGCAAATTCTTACTATAAATTTTATTGCTTATCAGATTATTGACTAAATGTCGGAAGAGTTGACTATAAACCAAAACTGCTCCAGCAACTTTTTTCTCTTTATTACCAATCAATGTGCCCAAAAAAATTTGAAATTATAAAATAATTTATAACTGAGGTATCACTATAATATTAGTATCACAATTTACCATATTTTGTTTTTAAGCGAATGCTAGTGGGTAAAGTTGTGCTCTGAATTTTAAATTTGGACTTTTTTCGTTTTTGTAAATATTTTTTAAAATAAGGTAAACAACATAAATTAATATGACCTAAGTTAAATAATTTCTAACATATGATATAAATGTTTAATAATAATAATAATATTTATTATAAAAATAATAATAATAAAAATAATAATATTTAACAATATCTTCCTCAAATATCTGTTAAACACGAATAATGGTTGAGACATCACCGATTCTGTGTCTAAATTTTCTGTGCTCATTCATAGTGGTGAGGACTCAATTCATAAATTCACTACTTGAAAGTCATATATTTTATTATATCTTTGTGTTTTAGAAATTAACATATTCTTTGAAATATAATAATTATATATATTAATTATAATAACATATGAAAAATTTTATTACACCATTCTTTTAGAGAAATTTGTCACTAATAATACAAACGATAAAGAAATATAATATTTTCTAAATCATATTTATGTGTCGGAATTATTTATAATTATTTCCGCAGATATAATAAATATTGGAAGTAAATATTAAATTGAAGGTGAATCTGGTGTAATAAGTTATTTATATAAAAAATTAAACAACTTACCTGTAACTCCCAATAATAACCAGGTAAGTGGTGAAATTTTGAAATTTGAATTGACATTTAAGTCGTTAAGTTTTAATTTTTTCTCATTTCTCCAAACTATAGGTCTTGAAAAATTTATCTATGAAATGTAATTATATTTTGAATTTAATTAACAAAAGATCACTCTTCGTATGTTTAAACTTTTTTTCCTCTAAACTTTGTACAGTGCTCTTATCTAGTTACTACCAAAAGCTACAGATACATAGAACTATTCAGGAAAAAATTTTTGTCAATATTCATTTTCATTTCGTAAAAAGTTATTTTATACCAACCTAAACGTTGTATATGATTTGTTATAATAATATAATAATTGAGGATGCTAATAATTACCCTTAATAAATGATGTATACGTATGATCTCATTTATTGTACATGCATTATAAATGACACCTTAATTTTAATACATAAGTAAAATGGAATATTATATGATAATAAAATAAAAGTATGTAACCATGTGACTAAATTATCTTATTGAAAATAAATAGTGAACGTAGCAAGAGAAACGATAATTACGAGATGTCAAAATAGAATTAGCTCGTCAGCAGTGCATGCTTGGCGTATAAATTACTCAATGCGTGGACCTTCGCAGTATGCCCGCTCTCGCTGCGGGGTGTGCCTTGCGTGACACTCGAACCCTCCCAGAAAGCCGCGGGTGCCAGAGCGGATCGGACAGACGAGCGAATCAGGTGCAAGCGAGTGAGACAGTGCTAAAGGATTCGTGTTAATTAATATCACGTCATACGCGTGGCCCGGCTACAATCTGTCTCCTCTTGCACCAAAGTCCGAATATTTCTCTCACATTTCTCGCCTCTACGTTGCGTTTCGTCGCCCTTTTCTCATTACGCCACTCCGCTATTTTCTTCCGGCATTCTCTCATTACGTCTTTGTCGCTTTATTACCTTCTATTACCATAAGTGCGTACACACTTAACGACTCTGCTTTGCAACAGTGCGAGCTTTTAATTACTTCCGACAGAAACATTTACTTTGGATATTCGAATTAATTGCGCTGCCTGTTTTAACAGAGTGATAACCAAATTATATTGCCATAATAAATATAAGTTAGTTTTTGTTTTGTTTTTATATGTTGACTTCTAGCTTTATTATCAATACTAATATTTAGTGGTGTGCGCGTAACTTTGAAAATATCTTAATATTATTTAAAGAAATTTATAAAACAAAGTAATTATAAAAATACTATATAATATGATAAAAACAATAATCAAATGATTTATGGAAAGTATTATAATACAAATTTTTTTCGGTTTGAAACACTTTATAAAATATTTTTATATAACAATTTTAATTAACTTCAACTGCAAGAAGCAATAGTATATTTTGAATATCTAGAGATGAAAGTATGGGTTTCGAAGTTGGGGTACAAATTGACATAACGAAAAAGCTTAATTCATGCTCATAAACCTATAGTTATATTTCTTCATACAAACTGTATTTTTCACAATTATATCTCAAAAAAAATTAACTTTAGTTCTCAAAAAAGTCGAAGTAACTACTTCGGAGTCGAGGCGAAAGCAATTTCAACTTGTATTTCATCAAAAATTGATAGCTTTGAGATAGGTATGTAGTAATTTTTCTATTTAGTGGACAGTATATTTCTCATAATTTCCTACCTCTCCTTAAAAAAAAAAGGTTTTTTAAAAAAAAATTGCTGTTTGCTGTCATATTTTTATATAAACAAAAATAATGGTTTTGGTTAATAGAAGATCTCGAAAAGAGATCGCAGAAATGAGACAATCGAGATACGGTATATGCAGGTAGGCCAAATGGTTGTAAGAAGTGCGATTTTACGAGATTCTGATTTGAAAGACATTTCACTTTTTGTAGATAGCAAACTGATATTGATAACATAAGCCGACATGGGAAAGAAATCTTTGAGAGATCTATGAAATATTTTTACAGACTTTTTTTAATGAAAAAACCATATCTAATCGATAGTCGGAGGGATTTCTTAGGGATGGTTGTAAGAATTTAAAGAAAAGTTACCGTAAAATTTCTCAGAAAAATTCAGTCGCCGTTCTAAAAAAATTTGCTTGATATAAGTTGAGGTCATTGTGAAATCATAGTGAAATTTTTGCTAGATCCCCATATCTTGAGACCTCATTCTACCATTGTAAGATACGTGAAAAAAATTTTTTAGCCAACGTCTTTTTATTCTCTAAAAACAAAAATAAAAATTGCTTGGCAATCTAAAAATATCAAGTTTTTAGTTTTGATGTCAGGATATGCACCTTTAAAATTGTTAATATTGACTATTGTTATTAGGATCAAATTGAATTTTTATATCATTGCGTCAGATCTAATGAGCAGATTAAGCCGTATATTCTATGTGTGTGTGTATGCGCGCGCTCGTGATCAAGTGATCTTACTCGCAGTGTCGAAACAGTGTTCTAAAAAGTCGGGTGTTGTAGGGTGAAATTGTTTGCAAATTATTGTTGTTTTAACTAAAGTATTGTTGATTCCCATTGTGCAATTGTTTATTAACAAAAATGAGCAAGGAATAAAGATCCGACCGTTATCGATAAAAGTGGGATGAAAAAAACGATCGCAAAAACAAAAAACAAAGGATCGACTCAAAAATAAGCAACCAAAAACAAAAAATTTGTCGATGTAAATCAAGTAAGTTTATTCTGAATATTATTTAACAGATTGTTTATATAAAAAATTTTTTTGGTTTAAAGGTAAACAAAAACAATTTTGATGAACTATTTGTAAATTAATAAAAGAATTAGCCTGTCACTATTACGACAAAATTTTAAATAAAAAATGAAGTTCTTTATTATAGAATTTGTTTTGAAAAAAATCTTATTTTCTAAAAAATGTACTCTCTTGTACAATTTATTTCGCATTTTTAATGACTTGTTTATTTTTTTTTAAATTTCGATAAATAATAAAAAAAATGTGAACGGAGGGCTCCGAGTAATTTGTTCGGCCCTGCGAGAGCGCCGTCTAAGCTGTCACACACAAAGAGGTTAGGCTGCATTACGGGTTATAATTGAGAATTATAGAAAATGAGGTGAGAAATAATAGAATTAGAGTAACTGAATTTTAAACTAAAAGCAAAAGTTAAGGAGTACGAAGAGGGATAGAACGAAGAGATTGTAAGAAATGATAGCGAGCCAAAATTGAAGGCCAGAAGTGAAGGAACGTTGAATAGAGCAGGATCGAGGTGGAGTGTGATGAGTCTTAAGTCATTGGTCAGTAAAAAAATAGGTGTTATGAGAAAATTGATAAATGAGAAAAAAAGAGAAGATAAGGAAAAAAATAAGAATATCGCTGTGGTGAGGGGAATTCAGCCAGAATGGAACGCGGCAGAATGGAGTACTAAATTTGTAACAAAAAAGTTGGGAGTAAAAGTAAACGTGATGAGTATCAGATTAAACAATCAAGTAGTTTTAATAAAACAGGAGTTGTGAATTAGAGAAATACTGATTTTCATTTTCCACTATGTATAAAGTAATCCTCTAAACTATCATGTAAACTTGCCTTATCCCTCCTATATAAAGCCACAGAGCTCACACGAACAGACCTTCCACACACCACCCACACAATTACCTCATTATCTCCGCTCGATCATTTAATAAATGAAGTGTATTTTCGTTATAATTCCAATCCTGTTAAGTATTTATCTAATCCCTACGATTTAACAGGGGCAATTTAAAGATAAAATAGATATCATGAGAATAAAGCGAAACTGAGAAAAGAGAACATTTTCATTATTTTACCATATATATTTTGCCGTGATTTTGAAAAATCCTGACGAAGTTAACTGAATTCCCAAATAAGTGTATTCTCTAATAAGTTTAAACCCGTGCGATCGAATTCGCGACCCAACCGAACCAAGGCAACCCACCCCGACACGCTTCGACCCGATACGATCTGAACCGACGCGATCCGATCCGATCCCAACCGGACCGACACAATCTAAACTTCCGAAACCGATCCTGAACCGTGATCTAAGCAAGATGACGTCGCACCAGCGCGCCAGGCTTGACGAGCTCTTGCGCGAAATTATTGGGCCTACCGACTCTACAACGTTAGGCCTAACTCCACTGGTGCACCACTGAATTGACCCGCAGGGGTATGCACCCGTATGTCAACGTGTCCACCAGTACTCACCAAAGATACTGGACGCCATGCACTAAAAAGTCCGACAGATGCTTGCGGATAAAGTTATCGAACCTTAGTCCAGTGAGCAGTCGACACCGGTCGTGTTGGTACACAAGCCTAACAGCAAGTACCGTTTCTGTCTGGACTTCCGGCGGGTTAATGAGGTCTTTAAAAAGGACGCCTACCCCCTGCCCGACATGCAAGGAATTTTGAACATGTTAAGGTCTGCTAATTTGATATCCACGATTGATTTGAGTCAGGCCTACTTTCGGTTCCCTTTAGAAGAAACCTAAGAGAACCTAAGGAAGCAAGGAGATAACAGGTTTTGCTGTGCTTGGCATGAGACTTTTTTTTCAGTTTGTTTTTTTCAGTTCCGTTGCATGCCATATGGTCTCTCCGGGGCTCCTGCTATATTTCAGCGGTTGCTCCGCTGAAATCATTTACTCCGCAAAGCTACGAGGTGGTTATGTGGTGCGGAACAACAAACTGCGTTCGAGGCGTTGAAACATGCTCTGGTGACCGATCTGACGCTCGTGTTCCCTGACTTCATCCAGCCATTCCCGCTGCAAATCGGCGCCAGCGATTACGGCTTGGGTGCCGTTCTGACGCAAACGGTTGACTGCGACCAGCGAGTTATTGCTTTCGCGTACCATACTATGAACAAGGCGGAACGGAACTACTTAATCACTGAGCGCAAGTGCCTCGTTGTGATTTGGGAAATTAAAAAGTTCCGCTGCTATCTGGAAGGAATCAAGTTCTAGTAGTTTGCGAAGGCATCGCAACTTAAAAGATTCTTTCGGTCGTCTTGCACGGTGAGCCTTGCACTTATAGGAGTTCGACTTTGAGGTCGAGCCCCGCAAGGGCGCGCTGAGAGAATCGAGGCGAAGTTTAACTTTTAATTGGCAATCGCTTAATGAAACGCTACCATATACTCTCGTCAGGTCTCGAATATCGTGCTGATAAGTTGGCGCCCCGATTTGATGGTCCTTACGTAGTTTCACGCATACTGTCACCCGTGATCTATGAGTTGCAAGACGAAAACGGTCGCTGCATGGGCAGACACCACGTAAGTAACTTAAGACCGTATGTTTGCCCGAGAAAACCTTTTCCCGAAATCACTGAAAATCTCGATGTTACCGCTCCACCCGAACTAATTGAGATGACTGTTTCAGATGCAACAAAACAACGAAAAGATACGAGTGGGCCTACAGGAGGACCCATCCCGACAAGACCGAAGGCTACGGCTTCGTATAAAGGCCAGTGGCGACGTAGCTCTGGGGCCGAGATAACTGGCCCCGCTCCCTTCTTTACGTGGTGACGACTCCACAAGTACCACTGACGTGTATTTTTGGATACCACTAGCGGCATCATCGCGCGGCCTTAGTAGTCAGAGAGCGGCCTCATGACTTGAGCCAACAGGAGCTCGACGTCTTGTGCGTTGCAGTTGGTGTAACCGATGGGGCCACGAGAAGGATCAGTGTCCCTGGAGGGACACCTACATGATCCCATGTAGAATCTGCGACGATCGCCTCCCCCAGTAGATGCTGGTTTGTTCGCTTTACCCAAACGCTGCTGAGCGACGTGATCCGTCCAACCTCTTCCACCGAAGCTGAAGGTGAGAGAGCCTCTCTCTCTCTCTCTCTCTCTCTCTCTCTCTCTCTCTCTCTCTCTCTCTCTCTCTCTCCCTCCCCCCCCCCCTTCCTAATCACCCTCTTCTGTCTTATCCCTCCCCTGAATATTCCCCATCCCGTCAACTCAACTATGCTACTCTTCCGCCCACATATGCTACATACTTCTTTAATCGATACTCTGCATTACAGGTACTACGACCGTCACATAGTATTATCTCATGTATGTCCTTACAGTGACATACTCGTTATTGTATCTCACCATTCATGAGTT